>JANAVB010013253.1:0-69279 GCA_029216955.1 Iris pallida
GATGACCTTCATCATAAGTGCTACCAGTACGGAGGCAAAGTTAAAGAAGGCTCGCCACTGGAATTACACATCCCAGATGGAGAGGACAAAGGCAAACGTCCTGGTACCACCTCCAGTAACAACAACAGTGGTAAGCCTCCAATAACCGGGACAATAAAGGCAAACAGGCCATGGTCCTGGTACGTCCAAGAAGCCTGAACAAAAGCAGGCAAAAGCTCAGTGTCCAAGGTAAATTAGTCATTCGAAGATAGTCATGTCAAGCCTATCTTCGACATGCTCTTACAAGGGGATAGGATCCAACTCCCTCTACCAAGGCGCGAGACTCGAGCGACGAGATAGAGGACCCAAAATATTGCCACTTCAACGCTATGTCCATCATTCCACTTATGACTAGTTCCAATTAAAGCGGTACATCCAGAGTCTTATCGACTCCAAAGCTCTGTCGCTAGATTTTGAAGAGGTTACTGTGGCTGCGAACATGGATCAGTTCAGTTCGATGACTTCCCCCTAATAAATACTCAACGGGATAATACCTGTCCCTCGGGCAACGATGGAGGTTACTAATCTACCTGTCCGGGACCAGACGAATGGCTTGTTACCTCTCACCACGTCACGACGAGAGGTCATATGGGTTCACCCAGATTTAGTGCCCGAAGTTACCCAGACGGTGTCATCTTCAACCAGTAAAAAGAAGGGCAAGAGGCAAGATCCTGTCATAAAATTTCAGCCGAAGCTGAGGAGGCGGCGTCGTTGTTACCCGGTCTAGGGCACAAGTTCAGCCCACTCTGGGTAATTCAGTTGAAGATCCTAAGCCGGCAATATTGTCTGCTACTGATGTTCCGGGGCCGTCTGAGCCTCCACCGGCGGACAAGTCCAAGCCGAAGGAAACCTGTTTCGACAGGCCGCTCCGTAAGGATGCACCTCAGGGGCTGGAGAGACCTTACAACTTTGACATATTAGTACAACTGGCTAATACTCGACAAATTTGTCGTTATACGAGCTCCTAAGGCTCCCAAGGATCTTCGTGTCGCATTAAGCGAAGCGCTCCAGAATGCTGACGCCTACTAAATCCAGGTCAAGCCTACAGGGAAAGACTCGTCGGCAGATCTCCAGGGCAACAATTGTGTAGACGCAATGCCCAATATTGTATTCACCCCACAGGACATGTTAATCAAGACCAACTTGTATGATCGTCCCTTGTACTACACTGGATACATAGGCGATATCAAGGTACATCGGATGCACATCGATCCAGGCTTGTCAATAAGTATCATCCCGAAAAGCTTGCTTCAGCTCTTCGGCATCCCTATGTAGAAGCATAGAATTTCAGGAACGAAAATCCTATGTGCCTAACATTATATGTGCCTGGGAGCTCAGATGAAGTACTTGGCACAAGCAAACAGCAAAAGCGTAGACATTAAAAGAAGATTTTTTATTTCATATAAAAGTCTGTTACATGTCTAAAAAAGGGCTTTACAAAGAAGAATTTCTACAAAGAAAAGACCCTAAGTCTATAGCTAGACGCAGCATCTCTTCCGCATCTCAGTCAGGCACATCTCTTCAGTAGCTCAGTTATGTGCATCCCTTCTGCATCTTAGTCATGCACATCATGAAGTCTCAGCATGTACGCTCCACTTCGAGCCGATCGGGTGCTTCGACTAATGAAGCATTTATTGAGCAAGGGTGGGCGATCAACCCCACCCTAGCGAGAGTAAGAGCTCTCCAAAGGAAGAGGAGAGCACCGCAATCGATCCGTGGCAAAAGGAGGCTTTCAACACAACCAGAATGGGCAACACCCACTCTAGCAGAAGGAAGAGCTCTCCCAAAGCCCAAGGAAGATAATCGGGGTACCACAATTCCGATCTGCGACTCTTCCAGTATAACGGAGACGAGGTTCGAGCATCCCGATCTTCGGATGCAACAGGCACCTTCCGCCTGCCTCAGAAGCCCTCGATTCCGACTTTCGGATGTAACAGTCACCTTCAAGCGCATGAACGAAGACAAGTCGTTACATCTTCACCCTCGGGAACATCTCGTCAATAGAATGTGCTCGAACAAATATGTTCACTTCGGGAGGACGTGAGAGAACGAGAAGCAAACCCTCTCCTTGCCACTATTTATAGGCCGGGCAAATCAAACCCATGTGCCAAGTGGCGGGCTCTCCGAATCCCGTGCAATGAATTTGTATTTATGGTGATAAACCTGACGCTTCAAATTCGGCCAAGTCAAAAATGGCTATTTAAAGCACTCGAAGAACGTAACACTCGAACCAATAAAGACACGTCATGCAAACGGATGCGTCGGCCAGACACCGTGCATCGTGCAGACGCGCCCGTTCCAAAGTACCCCATAAGGATACGCCCAACAAAGCACAGATCCATGCGTCCTAATCAATATAGACCCATGCGTCCATTTCGGCTCGTCATCCATCAAGCAATTAATGCTCAAGTGATAGAGTTGGCAGCACGTACCCCGAGACTGAACGCTTAGCAGATTTTTCAGAAGATGAAGCGTCGCTGACATCAGCACATCATTACTTTCCTCCGGCAGTTACAAGCCACGTGGCCGCCCAATCATTTTGCATGCACCTCCGTAGCCATGCACCCAAATCTCTGCATGTGCCTCAAAAGCCATGTGCCTCAGACTTTTCTCTGATCCCTAAATACGGAGGTTAAGTCACTACTGAAGCCCCGCACGCGCCTAAAAAGCCATACGCCCAGACTGGTTCGCGACTCCTAAAGGTTACAGGCCAAAGTCTACTCATGCGCCCAATCCTAGGCGCATCCTGTCAGATTACTCTCCACCAAATCCGAGATCTTTGAGCTACGGATACGCACCACGTATCTTTTGACTCAGTTCAGCCGATGAAGGGGTGCTAATCACCCAAGATCTCAACAACCGAAAGATCTTCTCTATTGCTACATGTCAGCTCGGCCGCAGCCCACCAATGCAACAGGAAGGATTCAACTCCTTAATCAGAGCGCATCGCCCATGCTCCTCCATCAGCAATCACCACGTGGCACCCCCACAAACAGGCACATCCTACATATGCGTGTATGAGCAGCCAACCTGCTGCTTATAAATAGAAGGATCTTTCCCTCTCACACACACACAGAGATACACAGAGACTGTGAGAGATCAAGACACACAGTCAACCAAAGCATCAGAGTTTACTTCCAAAGATCGGAAGAGACACTCAACGTCTTCTTCCTCTTCGTAAGCTCCAGCACCCAGAGCAACTCAGACCTTCAGAGAACCGAGAACCGTCGTCAGATCGTCAACGGAGTCAACTCATTACCACTCGCTCCATCGACACAGGGACCCAGATAAACAAAAGTGTACTCCTAGGACTACATCTAAGTCCTACATTATAACACTGTTCTGTTTGTAATTGAAATTTGCAATCAAAAATTTTTAATGGCAAACAAGCTGGCGACTCTACTGGAGACCTCTTTCTCCTCCGCCGAGAAAGTTGTGTCGTAATCCGACGACGTGAAGATGGGCTCCTCCCATAAGACGCTTGTCGTACGCCTCAATCAACAAGCGTATGAGGAGTTCATCTCTGAAGGCAGCGCGAGTCCTTCGAAGCGGCTGCCAAAGCCGAAGAAGACTCGCCAAGTCTGGATGTGCAAGGTCGACGCCTCTGACACCACCACCGAAGGGGATGTGCCGATGTAGCCTACCCTTCATGCTGACCTTCTCAGCAGCCGAGATGCGCCCACCGTCGTAGCGCATCTCTCGGGGAAACGTGGGGCCTACATTCCCTAACCATCATCCTCTCAGACGAAGAAGATACGCCGACGGAGCAGGGGCGCAGCTAATGCCCTGTGCAGTAACTCTGATGCGCCACATAAGGTCTCTGTCTTTGACAGACTCACTCGCTGTCGTAGCGAGAGGAATTTAGACTCTGAGTACTATGCACCCCAGCGGGCTGGTACGAAGAAGTCCAAGATGGCATGGGCCATGCGCCTCAAACGTGCTATGTCAGTGGCAAACCAGAAGCATGCGCTCACAATTATGCGTGCTGCGGATGGTAAGCTGTATAAGGTCAACTCGGGTGCTTCTGCGCCAGAAACGAGCCGACCTTCAAAGTTCTTGTCTCACTTGGGCGCATCTGCTGCTTTAGCAACCAAGTCAAGCAAGGCAAACCCTGTGGTCTTGAACTCCCGTGTCTCTATTGGTTGTGCATCTGAGGCTCGTTCAAGTCACTTTAAATGTTGTGCCCCCACTACTGATCTGAGCGCATGTTTTGCGTTGGATCAGGGGGCGCAACATTCACTTGACCACCCCGGCGTTTGGCTTTGCCACGCGCTTGATGGGGGTACGAAGGTGGCACTCTCCTCCAACGATCTGTGTAACGTGATCACTCATAAACGCCGATCAGGAGAGTCAACTGACAAGCACAATGCGCTATTCACAGGGCACACCTGTGATGTAGTCACCATCTACTGTTGTTGAAAGACAGCAGTCCCACCAAGGCAGTCAGTGTTCCAGCGGCTGTAATCATCAATACCTCTCCAACATCGCCTCGGGAAGAAGGTGTCAGCTGAAATGGAGCCAGAACTACAGGTTGCTTCTTTCAACGTAGTCTCCAACTCTCCATCAATTCGGAAGGCGACTGGCAGCTCCTCGGCTTTGTCCTCATCTAAGAACCAGGCGAGGAAGACCAAGACAATTGTCCCGTCCTCAGGAGTGTTTGAAGGCACTCGGGGAAGAAAGAAAATCTCAGAAGAAGCTGGGGGTAGTCAAGCCCCTGTGGATCTTCATCCTGGAGACGAAGTCAGCCTCCCATACGTAGCTGGGGGTAGTCAAGCCCCTGAGGATCTTCGTCCCGAAGACGAAGAAGTCATCCAAGACAAAACTGGGGGTAGTCAGACCCTTGCTGATACTTCCCCGAAGACAAAGGTGATCTCCAGAAACATAGCTGAGGGTAGCCAAAACGAAGCCCAGGAGGAAGTTCCTCTTCGACAGAGAGAGAGGACGAAAGCGAAGTCTCAACCGATCCATCTACTTCCAATCGTGTCATGACGGTGTACATGACGGGAGCTGGTAATGCGGAGTCAGATGCGCCGCCAGCAGATCTCGTCCAACGCATGGATACCTTGGAGGGAGGACTCAAAACCCTCTCTGCCTCCATGTAAATACTGACTCAAGCAGTGTTTGAGATACGGTCAGCTTTGGCCAGGGCACCGTCTACCGGTCCTGACCCAGGGCCAATGGAGAATTAAGTGTACCCCTTCAACGGTTATCCTTGGATACAGATCGCCGCGAGGCACCTCGGACGTCGGAGCCGTCAAATGCTCAACTCCAGGCTGTACCCCATCTGACTCCCAGCTCCATAGAAGAAATGATGGAGATGATCAGGGACTTATGAGAGCGCTTCGAGTCGAAGAATAGACAGGAGAAGCGCCAGAAGATGGGGATCCCCCAACCATATCCCCTCGAATGGAACAAAGTGGTTTATCCTCCCAAATATAAACTGCAAACTTTGACGCCATATGACGGAAAGGACTCTCCACGCCGTTATCTGACGTACTTCCAGTCTCAAACAGGACATCTCCCAAAGGAAGACGCACTATTCACCAGCATATTTGTCGAGGCACTGAAAGGAGTAGCTTACGACAGGTATTGCAGTCTCCGCGATAACTCCATATCTTCCTTCGACGACTTGACACGTCTCTTCCTCGATCGTTTCTATGACGGATGGAAGGACATGACAATGGCGTCCCTCATAGAGATACGTCAGCAGAAGAAGGAAACAGTTCGAGCATTCATCGAACGCTTCCGACAAGCCTGCTTCAGACTGCCCCCGGGTATGCCAGAACATGCACTCCTCTCCTTCTACAGCATGAACATGCTGCCTGCGATCAAACTCTGGCTCAACTCCACTCCTCCTCCCGATGGAGTTCCTTGATCATCGAGGTCGAAGCAGCAGAAAAGAAGGCATCCAATGCTCGTCTTCTGGGAGTCAGTTTCCCTGCCTTTGAGGACAAGGGAAAATGGCCTGCAGCCAACGACCCTGGATGAGAGACGAAGGGGAAGCAGGCATTGACTGTTAATGCTCCAAAGGTGCATCAGCACCCACTCAGAAGCCTCCACTTGCACCAAGGCCAAAGGAGGTTTATTCTTTCAATGATGAAGACACCCTGTAACTCTTCGAGATATTGAAGCAGGGTGACAAGATCAAGTTGCGGACCCAAAGCGTCCCGACGAGGTTGGAAAAGTGGACAATCCGAGGTACTGTCACTACCATCGGTTTGTCGGACATCTAACTGAGGACTGCTACGTCCTTAAGACTACATCCAGCGCATGATCAATACGGATGTCATCTCCGTCGACTACGAGGAGGAAAAACGGTCTCGGCCAACCTGGTGTCACTCCAATTTGGCACCTTGCCGCCAACTACCGCACAAGATGGCGTCGTCTCCATCCCAAAGGCGATAATGGAGGTGGTCAATCTACCACCTACTCGTGACAACGTGAGTGGACTCATCCCAATCACCACATCTCGGGGAGAGATCTTATGGGTTCACCCCGATCTCGTCTCCGAGGTTACTCAATCGGAGGTACCCTCTGCCTCCAAAACCAAGGATAGAAAGATCGAGTCTTGTCGAATGGTCTCTTCCTCTACGGAAGAGGCACTTCATGTATAGACGCGCTCACATTAGAATGCCCAACCTGATGAAGCTGCTGTCGAGGCGGTGCCTCCTTGCACTGTCCCTACTGCCGAAGAAGGAGGTCCACCCAAGCCTCCAGCGGCCAATAAACAGAAGTATGTAGAGGCCCGTTTCGACAAGCCTTTGCGAAAGGAGAATGCTTCGGGGCTAGCCAAGTCCCACAACTTTGATATACTGGCACAACTTGCCTGTACTCCTGCCCGCCTATCCTTGTTTGAGCTTCTTCGTCTTTCCAAGGACACACGTGAAGCTCTCTGTGACGCCCTGAAGGATGCTGAATCCTTCATCAGTCAGGTCAAGCAGCCTGAGGATACCCCGACCACATGTGCGCACTGTCATTATACGGATGAAGTTATCCCCAATATAACTTTCACCCAAAAAGACATGATGCTCAAGCACAACCGACACAACAGGCCACTGTATTATACAGGGTATGTCGGTTCCATCAAGGTAAAGCGGATTCAGATCAATCCATGGTCTTCCTCAGCATCATCCCGAAGACGCTACTCTCAACATTGGGAATCCCAATGTACCGTCTGGCACCTTCCAACACTACAATCAGCGACTTCAATGCTAGCAAAAGCGAGCCGTTGGACAAAATACGACTGAAGTGTCATATCAGTAACCTCCGAACCGAGGTGACTTGCTATGTCGTGGACGCTGACGTCAACTACAACCTCTTATGGTGTCGTCCGTGGCTGCATAAGTGCATGGTAGTACCATCTACACTCCACCAATGTATGAAGTATGTGTCCACCAACGACATCATCCGGACAGATTTTGCGGACATTGACCCTTTCAAGGGGGTCGAAGCCTACTTCACCGATTCGATCCAGTACAAGTCGCCCAACGAAGGGGAAACCGATGATGCTGACGATGAAGCAGAAGAGAAACGGCAGCAGAGCCGGACATCGAGCCAGAGATGATTCCCAACACTCTTTTGAAAATTTGACTCAAAGGAAAACCGTCTCAGATGCTGTCTCCCATGACCATCAAGCTACCTGGAAAAGCACCAACTTCTCTAGGTAGAACACCTACTGAAGCTCCCTTGAAGATACGGCTCAAGGGAAAGCTGCCTCAAACATCGGCTCCCCTTGCGGCAAAACTACAAGAAAAGCACATGTCATGGAAGGCGCAGTCGAGGCACCCCTGAAGGCGCGACTCAAAGGCAAGCCTCCGCAATCATCCAAGCTGTCGGAGAAGGCTCACATAGCCCTCTCGGACCCCAAGGTCAAAGCTGCGGTGGACTTTTTCGAACCAACTCCAGTACTCACAGATGAAGAGCTAGGGGAATACATATCTACTGATGTAGATGCACCCTCTCTGGACAAAGTAATCATGCAGGATAAAATCTCGTGTTTTATCAATAATAGAGTGTCTTTTAATTATTCTAGTCTTTCATATTAGAATGCCATGTATACATTAGATAACGCCCTACGGTCATTGCAAACACAAATAACGACCGTCAATCATGTAAATCGAGTAGTCCCGTCCTAATGGGTCTGTTTTATAGTCCCATCGTAAAATCGAGACGAAGAATCCATCATCTTCGGCAAAGTCGAGCGTCATCAAGACCTCTTGCCACTCGAGCAAGAACCAGATACCGGTAGAATACAAGTCTATCGGTATATGGACAAGGCAAAGTACCTCATCCAAAAGATGGGTTACGATCTGAAAAGCAACAAAGGCCTGAACTACGGCAAAGGCCGATGTCTTCCTCTCCGGCTTCCAACACCTAAAGGAAAGCCGCAGGATTACTATCATCGAACTCGACGGGGGGTAGGCTATGTAACGCCACCGGCAACTCCAGAAAGTTCGGAGGCAGAAGAAGTAGAACATTCTCATTCGTCCGAAGCATCAACTTGGGATTCCGATACCAGTATCTGCTCACCTTCAAGAAGGTGCTATCAGTCAACACGGCATCTGCACAATCTCAAGAAGATAAAGGCGAAGACCAAACGCCAGAATTCTTCGAGGAAGAACTGTCACGCCCCGGAACCAGAATACTGGAGAGCGGGGGCAGACATAGCCAGCTACGTATATGAAATGGGATCCATCTCGCTATACGGTTACGGCTGTCTAGATACATAAGGGTTTATCTACAAGCCAGCAGTCTCTTAAGGTCATGAACAAGCCTATTGTCTCAATCACAAGCAAGTAAGTAAAAGTCACAAGATGTATGATCATTAAATATACAATAGTAAGGCGTCCCAAACATTACATATTCAGTTGATCATGAAGCTAGTCGTTACAAAATGTTAGGACTAGCAAGAGTTTAGTCATACATGATCAACCCTAGGATTTGTTAATCATGTTACAGCCCGTAGGCAGACAGTAAGTAAGTGCAATCGAGCTAAACAGGTGCTCGTCGGCTAAACGCCTCATAAGAATATTTTTACAATAGAGTAGAAGAGCCAAAATAACCCACTTATTGCCAAGGTTCCATCTAGTGGCCACCATCTAGCTGGAAAGTCGGTAGATCCTCTGGAGCTGCTCCGAAATCTGGCCACACAAAACCAGCTGGGTCAGACCCCAGAAAGAGCAAGTGCCACAAAGGAAGCTTCACTTAGGAACTAAAACCGGCAATCGCACAAACTATAAATAAAGGTAAGAACTGGAAATAAGAAAAATACTTCAGGATGATATACGACGAGATAACCATGGAACTATTCAGAGAACCAGGTTACAACCCGTAAACCAAACAAGGACCGGGGTTGTAACCCTTCGTCTGAACAGAACTTGGAATTCTCACCATTTATCGATAAAATAAATACAAGCATTCTGGTCATGCAGTAATCATGAATAGGATCAGGACAAGACCAGACTGGTTAGACTCCATCCAATCATTTCACGGCCGCAGCAAGAATTACGGCTTGATACTTTAACTAACTAGGGTTGTCACAAGCCTAATTACTAATAAGATGCAGTGAGATTATTCCACAGCCACAAGCTCTGCAGACCATCCAGGTTACCCGGATTGAAAGATTAGGGTTGAATTCAGGTGGGTACATCGTCCAGGAAACGCATGTACCCTTAGGTAGCTTGAAGGGTGCAACACATGACAGTGTGCTGGAAATATGTCCTACTCGATGGCAGGCTACAGATCCCAAGGCGTGCCCAGGTAACGGGATTGCCTGTAGCTGGGAGATCTCTTTATGACTAGTGTATTAATCTAGTTATTAGCCTTAGTCCATTTCAGTAGGTACTCCTGACCGTGGTACTCAGGAGTCCCCTCCTAGACATGATGCAAGACAGGACTGGATCATTTATACAAGCACAATCACCCACGGTGTCCAGGATTAATTATACATGTCATGTCATGTCAGGTAGCCGTCGCAACAGCTGCTCAAGATAAATCATGTCAGGTTTAACATGTCCAGTTTACTGGTCAGGAGTGCACCGCGATAGGCTACTATCAGGTCATGTCAGGTTAGTCATGTCAAGTGCACCACTATGGGTTACTGTCATGTCAGGCTCAATTATCATGTCCAAACATATCGAGTAAATTCGTGATTATCAAGTTCACGACAAAAGGGCTATAGGAGAGTCATGCGGCTAAGGCATATGCGGTCGGGAATGATCTCATGCGGCTGGAAGAGAATCGCCCATGCGGCTGAATAGAGTCAGGCGCATGCGACTAAAAAGGGAAGGGCTTATGCGATCAAAGGGGTATCAGTCACATGCGGCTCGGAGATCCACTCAGTCATGCGGCTGAGAAAGGCAAGATATATGCGGTCAGGAGGATAGAGAACTCATGCGGCTGGCAGGGGATGGGTCCATGCGGCTGGCTGACCAATCAAGCACATGCGGCCGGGGTAGAGCAACCCATGCGGCTGCGGGGAGCAAATGACTATGCGGTCAAAGGAAGCAACCCATGCGGCTGGGAGACTGCGGTCTATGCGGCTCGCGAGTGTTGAGTTCATGCGGCTCGGGACTGGACGAAGTCCCATGCGGCTGGACTGAGAAGCTCAGTCATGCGGTTAAGTAAGAAGGACTTCATGCGGCTAGAAGGAATACTTGCCGCATGAACTTGTCATGCGGTCAAGTCAAGACAATAGTGCATACGGTTGGAATTGACTTGCCGCATGAATGTTCATGCGGTCAAGTGCTACCATGCGGCTCGGGACTGTGCTTCTTCTCCAAATTTCTGAGAGAAGTACACCATAAGCCATGGCTTCCAAGCTGCATAACTCTATCATCCGGAGCCCAAAACCAAACTTTCATAGGTCAAAATGGGGTAGAACGAAATTTTCTACAACATGGAACCATCAAAACTCGAAAATAACAAGATTAAGTAGATCAAAACTCAAGAAATCCGAAAATAAAATAGACTTAGATCTACAAGAATCTAGCCATGAAAATTAGAAATGCCAAGTACTAAAGTGTTTTAAAATGTAGTAAAGAAGAGAATGGAGCAATAAAATCAGAGTTCCTCCATGAAGCAAGTTGCACTTGCCTAGACCTCTCTTTCTCTCTCTCTGGTAGGTGAAGGAGTAAATGGAAGAAGAAGAAGAGTAATGAAGAGAGAGAAAGAAGAATGGGTAATAAATACCAAAGGTGGTGGTAGGTAGGGGGTTCATCCATGGTTCATGATGAACCAAAACAATCCCAACCAAACTAAGCCAACCCGGGCCAAGAATAAACCAAGCCAAGCCAAACCAAGAAGATATGCAAATACAAGATAAAATACGTATACGTATTCCAAATACGTAATACGAATAACAGGCATTACAAGAACCTTGGGCTCAACGCCTAGGAGCGCAGTGGAAGTCTCGTTTTGAATTACGCGAACCCCCTATCGAAGACAAAGTCGAGCAGATCGACCTTGGGGATGGATCTTCTTCCAAACCCATCTTCGTCAGCAAGAGTCTAAAGGGACCAGACCGGAAATCTTTAATCCAACTGGTTAAAGATTATATCGACGTCTTCGCCTGGAGCTATGAAGATATGCCAGGACTTGATCCTCATATCGCGATACATAGGCTTAATATCTTACCTGATGCCAAGCCTATAAAGCAACAACAGCGACGTTTTTGCCCTGACATCATGAACGCTATCGATCAAGAAGTGGACAAACTCATGACCAGCAGGTTTATCCATGAAGAGCAACACCCGAATTGGGTAGCCAACGTCGTCCCTGTCACCAAAAAAATGGGAAGATACGGGTCTGCATCGACTTCAGAGATCTCAATGATGCTTGCCCGAAAGACGAATTCCTAATTCCGATCACTGATGTGATGTTCGATAATACATGTGGATTCGAACGCATGTCTTTCATGGACGGGTATTAAGGCTACAACCAGATCAAGATGTTTTTCGATGACGCAAAACACACGTCGTTCAGGACGCCGAAAGGGGTTTTCTGCTACACAGTGATGCCCTTCGGCTAGAAGAACGCTGGTGCTACATACCTACGAGCTATGAGTACCATCTTCCATCAATATCTTTGTAAAACAGTCGAATGCTATGTTGATGATATCGCTGTTAAGAGCCGTCTTAAAGGTGATCACCTACAAGACCTAAAGACAGTCTTCGATCTCATGCGAGTGCATCAACTCAAGATGAACCCCGCTAAATCCTTCCTTGGGGTTTTTAGCGAAAAGTTCCTGGACTTCATTATCACGGTGAAAGGCATTCATGTCGATCCCGAGAAGACCAAGGCCATCTTTGACATGGACCCTCCGAAGAATCTCCGAGAACTTCGAGGCCTGCAAGGACATCTTGTATATATCCGAAGGTTTATAGCAAACCTTTCCGAAAAATGTCAACCCTTCACCCAGCTCATGAAGAAGGGAGTCTCTTACGTCTGGACAGAGGAATGCCAGAAAGCTTTCGATGATATCAAGGCTTACTTGACGAGCCCGCCAGTCCTGGTAGCACCCGTCGCAGGCAAACCATTTCTCCTCTACGTCCGTGCCATGGATCGTTCCCTCGGCGCTCTGCTGGCTCAGAACAGTGATGCGGGCTATGAGCAAGCTATCTACTACCTCAGTAGGACACTAATCGGGGCCGAACACTGGTACAATCCCGTAGAAAAGGAGTGTCTGGCTTTGGTATTCGACATCCAGAAGACTCGCTATTATGTCTCGGGCCAAACAATTCATGTCATCTCCCGAGTCAATCAGCTCAGGGTTCTCATGACAAAGCCAGGATCATTGAACTCCCGGTTAGCTACATGGGCGATCCTATTGACGTCGTACAACATGGTGTTCGTCCCACAAAAAGTCGTCAAGGGTCAATCTCTGGCCGACTGTTTAGCTGCACATCCCATCCCAGAGTCCTCCAGACTCTATGAAGATATCCCGGATGAGGTCCAAGAATCAAACGTCACCGAAGAAAGCTCCGTCTGGCTGATATTTTTTGATGGCGCTTCAAGAACAGGTCCCAAAGGTCAAATCATCGCAGGAGGGGGTAGTCTTAGTCTCCTCCGATCAGCTGGTCATCTAGCGTGTTTACTCCCTTTTGAAGTCGTGCTCCAACAATGTTGCCGAGTACAACGCTCTCATCATGGAACTCTAGCTGGCGCAACAGCTAGGGGTGGATCATCTGGAAGCCTACGGCGACTCAAAACTCGTTGTAACGCCCCAGTCCCAAAATACGTAGGACTAGGTACGTATCCATGCCAGCTGTATTCATACAAAGTATACTCTAATATATGGAAACCTTGTATGAGTACATAAGCTGTAAAATGCAGTAGAACCATAACTAATCTCATCCACACAAAATAAATGAATAAAAGATCCTATAATGAGAATAAATTTGTCTTGATACAATATATTGGACGAAGATAAATCCACTACCAACAAAATAAAGAAAAGTACATAGAAAATGAAATGAGTGGCGAGCGAAGCGAAGACGATCCAAGTGCAATCATCCTCGAAGAAATAGCGAAGATCACGGCTAGAGCTAAAGCACCTGCGAAAGACAATAGTACACACCTGGCAAGACAACCAGGTCCTCAGAGGGACGTAACAAGACACATAATAGCATGCCATATAAACTGAATAAATATTGCTCAAATAAATAAGTCGATCGAATTTATAACATGGTCTAATACGCACCTACTGAACGAGCGTACCATCCCCCCAACCAAACAAGGACAGGAGATGGTAAACTAATTCACGGCGACGTATCTTTCCATGCTAAGAATTCGATATGGTATCCGGACCCCAACAAGGTTCAATACCTTCTCATCGAAGTAGTAAGTCACACCTACAACCAAACAAGGATAAGATGTGACGAACTAATCCGCGACAAGTTATTGTTCCAAGCCATGGTCAGATACAAGTACCCAAACCAAAAGTACTCGTACCTAACGGATAGGGTAACCTACCATTCTAAGTGATATGTAGTTAAGAACAATCCTTCCTACGCATGGGCCCTGGCTAAATAGGATCGGCATAGTCCCCTCTTGGGCACCAGAGGCCCCAGCAGGAAGAGCATGGGTCATCAACCCCGTATCTCCAGCGGAGAGTCCGGGTCACAAGGGATGTGCATCGAAGCCCATACGCTAAGGAATTGTCCTCCCCGCCCAATGCCTACTGTGTTGTATCCACAACACAAACCACTATAACCGCTAAGTCAAACTAGCATGCAACTTCTATTAGTGGTTATTCCTATCGCACGGCTTGTACGTATTGGTGGCCAGCCAATCACGCACTTCCGTGTTCTACATGCGACACACAACTTCGTGTTTACAACGTGTCAAGGCCAATGAATGCAACACACAAGGTGGTCCCTTAAATCTAGGTTTAATTTGTAAGAAAATAATACACAGCAGAAAATATAATGAACAGTAAGTTCTAACAGTTATGCCATGTATCATAGTTTTTGCATAAAGAAAATAAATAGTGCATGAAATATGAGCTAAAATAAATAAACAGCTAATGGCAAGGTGTCTTGCCTGGTAGGACTCCTGGTGTGCTGCGATGATCAATGTGGCACAACTGCGACTTCGGTGCAACAACAATGCATGGGGACCTCTAATGGTGGCACGGACAGTTCCATCGGGTCCAGGACGATTAAATTGGTTAGGGTGAATGTAAGGTAGTTTGGAATTGGTAAAAGAATAAGAAAGATGCGCTGACTCACGAGAGAAGAAAAATCATAGGGAGTTAAATAATATATTTTTTTTAGAAATATTTTATAATACTTGAAATAAATTATTAGTCAAATATGATTTCAATTAAATACAAAATCTTAAGTCATTTTTAAGGCAAAACTCTAAGTTTCGCTAAATAGTATTTTAGCTAAATCTATATTTCCAAACATAGCTTTAGATGATTACAAAAATAATTATTTAAGGCAAACCAAATTTGAGTCAAAAATATCATTAATTTGCGAGTCTAAATATTTTTAAATAAATATTAAAAATCTAGAAATTTTATCTAGGGTTTTAAAACTATAGTTTAAAATAAGGCCAAGCCAATTATAATATTTCTAAAATATGTATATATATATATATTTGTAGGCTTATTATGCCTAATTATACCAAAAATAATTTCTAATAATAACTAAATTAGCCTTAATTCTTAGTCAATAGTACTAATATATAAAATAATGACAATAATACCTAGTGTACTCATGTACATATAATATTAATCATTAAAAATATTATTACTATAGAATAGAATACTTATACAGAAAACCAAAAATAACATAACAAATAATAACAATAAAAATAATAATAATAGTAATAATAATAATGATAATAATGATAGTATTAATAATACTAAAGAGAAGAAGAAAACCATTAATGAATAAAACTTAAACAACAAACAAAAAAAAACATAAAGGAAAACAATTGAAAAATAAACAAAGAATTTAAAATATAAAAAAAACAATTAAATATAACTTTACTGTACTCTCCCTTTTCCTGTTTGAGAACTAAAGAGGAGAGAGAACGAGAAGTGGGGGAAAAGGGCTCGAGGAATCGGGATGGAGGAGGTGACTCACCGGGCGCTGCTCCGGCGCGTACGGTGGACGCGGACCAGAGGAGGTCGGCAGACGGTCTGGGAAGCAAGGGGCGGACGCGGTCGGCCGGCTGGACGCGCTTGCGCGGAGGCGGCGGGGATGAGCACGGGGAGTCCGGTGGTGGGAGGCGCCGGTGGCGCACAAGCGGCGGCGAGAGGTGTGCGGGTCGGGCGTCCGGCGATTTGGGTCGGAGGGGGTTTGACGGGGCGGCGCGCGCCAAGATGACCGGTCTGCGGCGGAGCGGCGCTGTGGGGACGGAGAGCGGAGGGAGTGGCGTTGCCGGAGACGCTCGGCCACGCGTTCAGGGTGGCTGCTCGGGGGTTTAGAAATCTGTGGTCGGCGGTCGGCGTGGTCTTTCGGTGTCGGGGATTCGAGCGCAAGGGCGCTCACCAGCGCGTGCGCGGAAAGGGGATCTCACCTCGGCGGTGCAGCGGTGAGCCGGAGGCTCGGCGGAGGCTGGCACAGCGGAGGTAAGTGCTGGTGGTCGTGGTTTTTATTTCTAGGATTTTTCTTTTTGGGGGATTGGCTGGGTTTGGTGGTGGCTCCGACGATGGCCGGGGCGGGGTTGGTTCTGGTTGTGATGGTGGGTGGCGTTGACGGCGGTGGTTGTGTGGTAATGTTGATGATGACGATGGTGGTGGTTCTGATTTGGTGGTCGTGGTTTGGACGAGGCCGGGGGACGGTATCGGGCTATCGTGGTGGTGTGTCCATTGGGTGGTTTAGGTGATGCTGGTGTTGGCAGGGACGTCGAGGCTGGGTGGTTGTGGTCGAGGTTGTGTTGGGACTGGGAGTTGGCCGGTGTTGCCGGGACAAGGTCGGGTTAGGTTTAGAGTTTTGGGTTAGGGCTAGGGTTAGGAATCGTGTCCTGGTGTTAGGACACGAAGGGAATGTTGTGGAGATTCGTGTCCAGGGTGTTGGACACGAAGTAGGGGAAAAATTGTATATGTAAAAAATATAATCTATTGGAAGACACCGGGGTCGGACCCGAGGCCGTCACGGCTGACACGGAAGAGATGGACACCGACACGAGGCACGTACACTCTGTGGAATTTGTGGATGAATAATGAAAAGTTGGAGGAGTACCTGTCTATTTATAGGATGTGGGAATTCCCAATTTGGATAGGATTAGGAAAATTTAAAAGCCAAAGTAGATAATTCATATATTAATTTAAATCAAATCCAAATTCAAATCCCAATCCAAATCCAATGCAAATCCTATTAAATTTAAATCCCTTTAGTTTAAAATCAAATCAAATAATCCAATTCCAAATATAGATACTAGTTTAATCTATTTAAATAATTCCAAACATTAAATCAAGATTTAATTGGCCAAAATAACTTCCAAAAATATTTTTCAAAATACCAATAATAATAATTCCGAAATAATAAATATTTTTAAATATCTCTTTGAATAAAATATTACTATTAATAAATTTCGAAAATTATACTTTTATTTAAAATAGACCAATAAATAAATAACAAAATATTTGTATGCAACAATATCCTTTACATAATTAGGCTTTTCTAGTATACAAAATATTATTTATTATTAATAACTTTTTAGAAACAAAAGGCTTTTATAGCAAGAATAATAATTAGATAATTTTGATAGTGTATATTAAAATAGAAAGAAAATATTTTTATAAAATATGTACGCTCGCACATATTCGTACTCGTCGAGCAAACGAAAATTTCGCATACGACGTACAATACGACTACGTGACATACAGTACCAAAAAATTTTAAATCCATGCAAATTAAAATAAAAAAAAAATAGTAGAAATTTAGGGGTTTTACATCCTACCCAACTTAAAAGAATTTCGTCCTCGAAATTAGAATTTGTGGGGGGTGAGAGGGCACAACGGTATAGAAGGGTTCGAAGTTTATATGGTCGTAGTCTAGATTGAGGATACGATTGAGAGGATTGTAATCACTTCTTAAATTCAAGTGATTAGAAAGTCAAAATGGAAGAATTTGGGTCGAGGGAATGGTCGAGTAGTTTTAAGACGAAGATATAGCAATATTGAGTGGTGATGGTCATAGCTGGTAGGAAGGTTAGAGGAAGTGCTAGTATAACGTCTTCGTTCTTCTAAAATAGGTGAAGGCGAAAGCAAGATAGAGTTCGAAGGAGGCGTTATCGAATACGAATACGTGATTCAAAGACGATTGAATAATTTCAAAGGAATTGTCAAAGCAGTCGTGGATGGGATTGTAAAGGCCAAGTTTAATTAAGTTCCATCCACGTAGAATAATAGACAAAAGCGAACCAAAGTGCACTTGGTTGATCAGACCATTATGCACCGGTTCTGATTAGACAATAGCTAGTGAGTGGCCACTCTATAGCATATGTCTTGATCAAGCTGGATAAGGATTAGCTTGCAAATACTAGGCTATATTAGCATCATTAGTCAAAACGGTAAATACATAGGCACGAGAGATTTAGATTAAAAGAAGGTAGAATGATTCTAAGTCATACAGTTGTCCTATAATCTTCTTGTCCAAGTCCTTGGTTAGCTAGAAGGGTTAGGTCCTCTAGTTTCTAGGATCTAAATAAGCTTGCTAATATAGGTCACTAGGTAAAAGGGGTTGCTAGGTCATAAGGTAGTCTACCCAACTTAAAGAATTATACTAATGTTGTTTTGGGGCAACTAACTAGTAGGGTCAACCTCTAGCAAGCACGAAGGGAAGATAAGAATAGGGATGGAAGAAAGCAAGCAAGATGCAATTGATGAGTCAAACGGTAGATAAAATCAAGGAAAAAGGTCAAGTATGTGGATGAGATCCTAGACTTCTAATCCAATACGCAGGCTTGCTTGGTACGGTGAAGTAACCAAACAATTTATCTTGACCTGCATGGGCCACCACAAAAATATGTAACGCCCCAGTCCCAAAATACATAGGACTAGGTACGTATCCATGCCAGCTGTATTCATACGAAGTATACTCCAATATATGGAAACCTCGTATGAGTACATAAGCTGTAAAATGCAGTACCATAGAACCAACTAATCTCATCCACACAAAATAAATGAAAAAGATCCTATAATGAGAATAAATTTGTCTTGATACAATATGTTGGGCGGAGACAAATCCACTACCAACAAAATAAAGAAAAGTACATAGAAAATGAAATGAGTGGCGAGCGAAGCGAAGACGATCCAAGTGCAATCATCCTCGAAGAAATAGCGAAGATCACGGCTAGAGCTAAAGCACCTGCGAAAGACAATAGCACACACCTGGCAAGACAACCAGGTCCTCAGAGGGACGTACAAGACACATAATAGCATGCCATATAAACTGAATAAATATTGCTCAAATAAATAAGTCGATCGAATTTATAACATGGTCTAATACGCACCTACTGAACGAGCGTACCATCCCCCCAACCAAACAAGGACAGGAGATGGTAAACTAATTCACGGCGACGTATCTTTCCATGCTAAGAATCCGATATGGTGTCCGGACCCCAACAAGGTTCAATACCTTCTCATCGAAGTAGTAAGTCACACCTACAACCAAACAAGGACAAGATGTGACGAACTAATCCGCGATAAGTTATTGTTCCAAGCCATGGTCAGATACAAGTACCCAAACCAAAAGTACTCGTACCTAACGGATAGGGTAACCTACCGTTCTAAGTGATACGTAGTTAAGAACAATCCTTCCTACGCATGGGCCCTGGCTAAATAGGATCGGCATAGTCCCCTCTTGGGCACCAGAGGCCCCAGCAGGAAGAGCATGGATCATCAACCCCGTATCTCCAGCGGAGAGTCCGGGTCATAAGGGATGTGCATCGAAGCCCATACGCTAAGGAATTGTTCTCCCCGTCCAATGCCTACTGTGTATCACACAACACAAACCACTATAACCGCTAAGTCAAACTAGTATGCAACTTCTATTAGCGGTTATTCCTATCGCACGGCTTGTACGTATTGGTGTCCAGCCAATCACGCACTTCCGTGTTCTACATGCGACACACAACTTCGTATTTACAATGTCAAGGCCAATGAATGCAACACACAAGGTGGTCCCTTAAATCTAGGTTTAATTTGTAAGAAAATAATACACAGCAGAAAATATAATGAACAGTAAGTTCTAACAGTTATGCCATGTATCACAGTTTTTGTATAAAGAAAATAAATACTGCATGAAATATGAGCTAAAATAAAAACAGCTAATGGCAAGGTGTCTTTCCTGGTAGGACTCCTGGTGTGCTGCGATGATCAATGTGGCACAACTGCGACTTCGGTGCAACAACAATGCATGGGGACCTCTAATGGTGGCACGGACAGTTCCATCGGGTCCAGGACGATTAAATTGGTTAGGGTGAATGTAAGGTAGTTTGGAATTGGTAAAAGAATATGAAAGATGGGCTGACTCACGAGAGAAGAAAAATCATAGGGAGTTAAATAATTATATTTTTGGAAATATATTATAATACTTGAATTATAAATTATTAGTCAAAATATGATTTCAATTAAATACAAAATCTTAAGTCGTTTTTAAGGCAAAACTCTAAGTTTCGCTAAATAGTATTTTAGCTAAATCTATATTTCCAAACATAGCTTTAGATGAATACAAAAATAATTATTTAAGGCAAACCAAATTTGAGTCAAAAATATCATTAATTTGCGGGTCTAAATATTTTTAAATAAACATTAAAAATCTAGAAATTTTATCTAGGGTTTTAAAACTATAGTTTAAAATAAGGCCAAGCCAATTATAATATTTTATAAATATGTATATATATTTGTAGGCTTATTATGCCTAATTATACCAAAAATAATTTCTAATAATAACTAAATTAGCCTTAATTCTTAGTCAATAGTACTAATATATAAATAATGACAATAATACCTAGTGTACTCATGTACATATAATTAATCATTAAAAATACTATTACTATAGAATAGAATACTTATACAGAAACCAAAAATAACATAACAAATAATAACAATAAAAATATAATAATAGTAATAATAATGATAATAATAATGATAGTATTAATAAATACTAAAGAGAAGAAGAAAACCATTAATGAATAAAACTTAAACAACAAACAAAAAAAACATAAAGGAAAACAATTGAAAATAAACAAAGAACTTAAAATATAAAAAAAACAATTAATATAACTTTACTGTACTCTCCCTTTCTCTGTTTGAGAACTAAAGAGGAGAGAGACGAGAAGTGGGGGAAAAGGGCTCGAGGAATCGGGATGGAGGAGGTGACTCGTCGGGCGCTGCTCCGGCGCGTACGGTGGGCGTGGACCAGAGGAGGTCGGCAGACGGTCTGGGAAGCAAGGGGCGGACGCGGTCGGCCGGTTGGGCGCGCTTGCGCGGAGGCGGGGGGATGAGCACGGGAAGTCCGGTGGTGGGCGGCGCCGGTGGCGCGCAAGCGACGACGAGAGGTGTGCGGGTCGGGCGTCCGGCGATTTGGGTCGGAGGGGGTTTGACGGAGCGGCGCGTGCCGAGATGACCGGTCTGCGGCGGAGCGGCGCTGTGGGGACGGAGAGCGGAGGGAGTGGCGTTGCCGGAGGCGCTCGGCCACGCGGTCAGGGTGGCTGCTCGCGGGGGTTTAGAAATCTGTGGTCGGCAGTCGGCGTGGTCTTTCGGTGTCGGGGATTCGAGCGCAAGGGCGCTCACCAGCGCGTGCACGGAAAGGGGATCTCACCTCGGCGGTGCAGCGATGAGCCGGAGGCTCGGCGGAGGCTGGCACAGCGGAGGTAAGTGTGGTGGTCGTGGTTTTTATTTCTAGGGTTTTTCTTTTTGGGGGATTGGCTGGGTTTGGTGGTGGCTCCGACGATGGCCGGGGCGGGGGTTGGTTCTGGTTGTGATGGTAGGTGGCGTTGACGGCGGTGGTTGTGTGGTGATGATGATGAGGACGATGGTGGTGGTTCTGATTTGGTGGTCGTGGTTTGGACGAGGCCGGGGGACGGTATCGGGCTATCGTGGTGGTGTGTCCATTGGGTGGTGTAGGTGATGCTGGTGTTGGCAGGGGACGGAGGCTGTGGTTGTGGTGGAGGTTGTGTTGGGACTGGGAGTTGGCCGGTGTTGCCGGGACAAGGTCGGGTTAGGTTTAGAGTTTTGGGTTAGGGCTAGGGTTAGGAATCGTGTCCTGGTGTTTGGACACGAAGGAAATGTTGTGGAGATTCGTGTCCAGGGTGTTGGACACGAAGGAGGAAAAAAATTGTATATGTAAAAATATAATATATTGGAAGACACCGGGGTCGGACCCGAGGCCGTCACGGCTGACACGGAAGAGATGGACACCGACACGAGGCACGTACACTCTGTGGAGTTTGTGGATGAATAATAAAAAGTTGGAGGAGTACCTGCCTATTTATAGGATGTGGGAATTCCCAATTTGGATAGGATTAGGAAAATTTAAAACCCAAAGTAGATAATTCATATATAATTTAAATCAAATTCAAATTCAAATCCCAATCCAAATCCAATGCAAATCCTATTTAATTTAAATCCCTTTAGTTTAAAATCAAATCAAATAATCCAATTCCAAATATAGATACTAGTTTAATCTATTTAAATAATTCCAAACATTAAATCAAGATTTAATTGGCCAAAATAACTTCCAAATTTTTTTTTCAAAATACCAATAATAATAATTTCGAAATAATAAATATTTTTAAATATCTCTTTGAACAATAAAATATTACTATTAATAAATTTCGAAAATTATACTTTTATTTAAAATAGACCAATAAATAAATAACAAAATATTTGTATGCAACAATATCCTTTACATAATTAGGCTTTTCTAGTATACAAAATATTATTTATTATTAATAACTTTTTAGAAACAAAAGGCTTTTTATAGCAAGAATAATATTAGATAATTTTGAAAGTGTATATTTAAATAGAAAGAAAATGTTTTTTATAAAATATGTACGCTCGCACATATTCGTACTCGTCGAGCAAACGAAAATTTCGCATACGACGTACAATACGACTACGTGACATACAGTACCAAAATTTTTTAAATCCATGCAAATTAATAAATAAAAAAAATAGTAGAAATTTAGGGGTTTTACACTCGTCGTTAACCAGATCAGAGGGCAATACGAAGTTCGCCATGAAAATCTGGTTCCTTACCATGAAGTGGCATTGAACATTATTTCAACCTTCACCAAGTCCTTTATAGAACACGTACCCAGGTTACAAAACCTAGAGGCTGACGCTCTGGCTGGCCTCGCAGCCTCGTTGGCAGCACCCCTCGGGACTCAGCACTACGTTACGGTAGTTGGTCGAGACTTGGTCTGTCTTAAAAATAACATGTCCTCACAAATGGCCCATGCCATGTCAACAAGTGCTGGTATTAATGTCCGAGACTGGAGGTTCCCATTCATCGACTTCACTGTCTACGGAATTCTCCCAGAAGACCCGAAAGAAGTCGTCTCAGTCAGGAGGCGTTCCCTTCGATTCTATTATGATACAACTACTAAAATGTTGTACCGACGTTCCTACGATGGACTTCTCCTTCGATGCATGTCCAATGAAGAAGAAGCCGAAGCCCTTCGAGAAGCTCATGATGGAACTTGCGGGGCTCATCTACCTAGGCCTAAGTTGCAGGATCGACTGCGACGCATGGGTGACTACTGGACCGACCATGGCAGCCGACGCTGTTGACTATGCTAAGAAGTACCATGCTTGTCAGCTTCATGCCGACTTCATCCATACACCATCGAAACCACTACATCCTACGGTCGCCTCTTGGCCCTTCGAAGCTTGGGGCATAGACATTGTAGGACCTATCACCCCTCCTTCATCGAGGGGACACCGCTTTATCCTAGCCATCACCGACTACTTCTCCAAATGGGCAGAAGCAGTTCCGCTGACGGAAGTGACGAGCTCCAGGGTGATCAGCTTCATTAAGCACCATGTTATCTACCGTTTCGGGGTACCCCTAAGGATTATCCACGATAACGGTCCACAGTTCATCAGCCATGTTTTCAGCAGATTCTGTGACAAGAATCGCATTTAGAACGTGGCATCGATCGCCTACAATCCGTCAGCAAATGGATTGGCCAAGGCATTTAACAAGACTATCGTCAAGCTACTCAAAAAGGTCGTATCATCCAACAAATACGACTGGAACGAAAAGCTCGATGAATGCCTTTGGGCCTACCGCACAATGGTACGGACCCCGACGGGCAACACACCATTCTCTTTGGTCTACGGGAGCGAAGCGGTACTGCCTCTCGAGATCCAGATACCCTCATTCCGTGTAGCGATCACAAATCAACTCACAGAAGAAGACAATCAATGTCGTCGTCTGCGAGAATTGGAAGCACTTGACAAAAAATGTCTCATAGCTCAACAGCGCATCGAACTCTATCAAGCCCGTATATCACAGGCTTTCAGCAAGTAGGTCAAGCAGAGGACTTTCCAAGTAGGCGACCTGGTTCTGGCAGTCAGGAGGCCGATGGTGTTGACTCACAAGACACCAAAAAAGTTCGAGCCCAAGTGGGAGGGACCTTTCTTTATGGAGACGGTATACTCAAACGGTGCTTACCGCCTCGCCAAACCCAATGGGGACTTATTCATGATGCCCATCAATGGTAAGTTCCTAAAGAAGTACTACTCTTGACATCCTTCAGATATGTACTTCTATCTTTACTTAACAAGGGAGTCTGCGGACCCAATCATCAGGGCTCACGTATACTTTCTGTTTGCCATTAAAATTGCTTGATTACAAATTTCAATACAAATAGAACAGTGTTACAATATAGGACTTAGACGTAGTCCTAGGAGTACACTTTTATTTATCTGGGTCCCTTGTGCCGATGGAGCGAGTGGTAATGCGTTGACTCCGTTGACGAGCTGACGACGGTTATCGGTTCTCTGAAGGTTTGGATTGCTCTGGGTGCTGGAGCTGGCTGAGAGAGGAAGACGTTGAGTGTCTGTATCTGCCTCTCTGGTGATATCTTCCTTCGTTGGGTGTTCTCTATCTTGTCCGTGTGTAGGTGTAGAAGAAGGAAATGATCCCTCTATTTATAGCTGGGCAGGTTCGCTGCTCATGCACGCATATGTAGGATGCGCCGGTGCATGGGGACGCCACGTAGAGATTGCTGATGGAGGTGCATGGGTGATGCGCCCTGATCGAGGGGTTGACTTCTTCATGTTGCTGTTGTGAGCCGGCACGTAGCAGAGAAGAAGATCTTTCTGTTGCTGAGATCTTGGATGAGTTGAGTCAAAGGATACGTGTCATCGACTCATGGCTCGGAGATCTCGGATTTGGTGGGGAATGATCTGGTAGGATGCGCCTAGGATTGGACACATGAGGAGACTTTGGCTCGTAACCTTTATGAGTCACGAACCATTCTGGGCGCATGGCTTTTGAGGCGCATGCAGGCGATTTTTTTTCTGTCTTTTAGGATCAGAGAACAGTCTGGGGTGCATGGCTTTTGAAGCGCATGTAGAGCTTCAAATGGAGACTTTTCTTCTGTCTTTAGGGATCAGTGAAGAGTCTGAGGCGCATGGCTTTTGAGGCGCATACGGATTTGGACGCATGGATGCAGAGGCGCATGCGGATGGTTGAGTGGCCACGTGGCAGTAGCCGTCGGAGTAAAGTCATGATGATGCTGACGTTATCGACGCTTCGTTTTCTGAAAAAGCTGTCAAATGTTCAGACTTTGGGAGGTGTGCTGCCAACTCTGTCAGTTCAGCATTTAATGTTTCTGACATTCGATGGACAGCTGAGGGGGCGCGTCGATTGGCGTTCCACTGGGTATGGGGACGCATGGGGGCGCATCCTCTGTGATGCGCTTGGTTCTGAAGGGCGCGTCTGTGTGATGCGCCTGAAGTCGAAGGGCACGTGCGGCTGTTTCGTTCCTCGAGTGCTTTAAATAGCCGTTTGGCTGAATTCGAGGCGTCCGGTTCATCCGTTAAATGTAAGTTCATTGCACAGAATTCGGAGAGCCATCCACTTGGCACGTCGGTTTGATCTGCCCGGCCTATAAATAGTGGCATGGAGAGAAGGTTTGCTTCTCGTTCTCTTACGTACTTCCAACATGAACTTGGGTACTCGAGTGCACTCTGTTGACGAAGTGCTCCCGAGGGTGAAGATGTGACACCATGTCGTCATTGATACACTTGAAGGTGACTGTTACATCCAAAAGACGGAGTCGAGGGCTTCCGGGCAGGCGGAAGGTGCCTGTTGCATCCAAAGATAGGGATGCTCGGGCCTCGTCTTCCGGAAGGGCCGTAGATCGGAATGGCGGTGCTAGGCTCTTTCTTCCTTCAAAGTGGGTGTTGCCCACTCTGGTTGTGTTGAAAGCTGCACCTTTAGCCGTATTTCAATTACGGTCTTCCTTGGTCTTTGGAGGCTCTTTCGAAGCCTCCCCTGGCCACAGATTTACGGTGCTCTTCTCTTGCTCGGTTCCAGCCAGAGGGTTAAATGCTTCATTAGTCGAAGCATTTATCAGGTGAGCCTGGCTGGAAGAGCGGCACATAACTGGGCTGCTGAAGGGATGCACATAACTGGGGATGCACATAACTGAGCTGCTGAAAAGGATGCGCCTTGCTGAGGGCGCATGGTGGAATGTGCCTGGTTGAAGGCGCTGGTGACTACTGCGCCTGTCTTGAGGCGCATGGTGGCTGCTGCGCCTGTCTTGAGGCGCATGGTGGCTGCTGGTCGTAGACTTAGGATCTTTTCTTTGTAGAAATTCTCCTTTGTACAACCTTCTCTGGACATGTAATAGACTTTTATATGTGAAATAAAAAGTTCTCTTTCCATGTCTATATCTGTTATTTTTGCTGTGAAGTATTTTGTCCGAGCTCTGGCATATGTAGTGTCTGGCGCATGGGTTTTCTGGTTGTAAAATTCCATGCTTCTACAAGACCCCTTCAAAGTTTTCAAAACTTTTGGATAAGTTTTGGAATACTTTGAATAAGAAGCATGGAGGTCAGGGCACATGACTGTTGGGACGCATGCCTGTTCGGGCGCATGCTCCTCTCAGTTAATAATGATGATGATGTCTCGGTAACCAAAAAGATTAATGATGATCTTTTGGTTTTATTTGTGGTTATCCTTCACAGAACCCGAGGCGACGGCTGAGATCACATCATCGGTCACGCATGCGACCAAGCCCTATAAATAGGCAAGAGATGGAGAGAGAGAGTTCTTCTTCTCCTTGCTTTTGCTTTCTTTAGAGTTTTTTTTAAAAAACTCTAACTTTTCTTCTCTCAAAAAATGGCTCCCGAGACTCCTCGCGGCGGTGCTGGCAAGGACAAAGGAAAAGAACCTGTGAAAGCTGCAGCGGCCGATGTTCCTCGTCGTCCTGTCGAAGTTCGGCCGGAGGTGGTTGGTAAGTTTTACTTTACGTACACCAACACACATAGACCTTGATTTTGATGATATGTCGAGGTTTTTGCCGCCGACGCGCATGGGTTTAAGCCCTGAAGATGCGTCGAGGCTCTACTGCTGACGCGCATGGGTTTAAACCCTGATGATGGCCGAAGCACTGCTGACACGCATGGGCACACGCCCTGATGATGAGCCGAAACTCCGCTGCTGATGCGCCTGGGTTTAGACCCTGATGATGTGCCGAGGCTCTCGGACGCGCTATGCGCTCTTGATAAGACTCAGATTCTTTTGTTATTTCTAACATTTTTGAATCTTTGCTAGTGTCGATGCCTATCCCACTCTTGAGTGAAGTGCTCTTGGACACTGCCTCTGCCAGACGGGAGTAGATTATAACGAAGAAGTGATGAACCCTGCTTAAGTCGCTATTACGCTGGACCAGCATCCCGAGAGAATGACTCAAATCTGGGAACAGCAGTATGGGTTCCTCAAACGGATGATGGAGCATGGAGTTTTGAAATCTGCCACATCTGATAAAGTGACCTTCTTGAAGCCTGAGTTCCTGTTTGGGGACCGCCTTACTTCTATGAAGCAACAGTGTTGAAGGTCAAGGAAGACTGGTTTTTCACAGCAAAAGGAGTGCATATGACCGTCAAGCAACTTGAACGTCAATGGCCTTTGATGGCCTTCTGTCGTCTTGCTTCCAAGAGGAGGATGTCTTGGGATCTTACTCCCTCTCAGGGGGGGCGGTGACTGGCATCATCAAAATTGATTCAACCTACGATCAGAAAGATACTTTGACCGCAGTGCGGTCTGGTCTTCTTTCACCTGGCGGACTCTACGCCTGGGAGCATTTACAGTGATGTTCCCCTTGATACTTTGCCATAGTGCCCTGACTTTTGCACATCGCATGCTGTTGATGGAACGCTCATACCCGAAAGGAGAGTTTCGGGTAGAGGGTTGGTGTCATTATGCTTCCAAATGGGATAAACTGACACTCTGGGTTTTGTCGCGGTTCCAGACTGAGCTCCGAGAAATCGGGCTGACTGCCGCGATTCGTGCCACCCAGGCAGGTGTTGACATTAACAGGCATATGTTCCTCGCACTCTTGGAGATGTTTGATATCCATACGGGACCTTTTTTACTCCGGTGGGGGAGTTAGGGCTCGCACTTCATGAGATGTATGAGGTATCAAAGCTCCCTTGGGGATCGGAACCCTATGAAGAGTATTTTCCGACCAACGAAGAATTTCAAGTCCTGGGGGCAAGGCTGAAGAGATGACGGCCGTCTTTAAGGAAGTGGCTAGTCACCATTACTATATGCAGAAGAGGGACAAGGGCGGATTGCAGCCTCATGTGACTGCTTGGAGAGATTACGTCTTTCGGCAAGACAAGGGGGATCCCTCCCAGTTCTCACTCCGCCGGCGCTCTCTCGTAGCGAAGTGCTCTCTGAGATGAGCAGGTTAGATGAGAAGAATCCCCGGGAAAACGAGGACCAGCAGTCTGATGAACGCTCCTACAGCTGTTTCTGGCATCTTGCTCATCGAATGTCGTCAAAAGCAGTATTGGTCGCGTATCTCATGGTTTGGCTTCGGGATTATGTCCCCGGGCGGATCGGCTCTGTAGAGAGAGTGACCCGTCACTTGATCTTGCCAGCTGTGAAGTTGGTCTTTGGCCGGCGCTTGGCTCTACTCCCCGATGGTATGTAATTTACTGCGAGGTTTACGCGAGTTCGGGAAATGTGATTCATGACCGAGGTCGAAAGATAACTTCCGCGTACTGAACTGTCGTTTCACTATTTGATGGGTGGTTAATTTTACACCATCCAACGTAATGAGTCCGGGTTCAGAAGAAGACTATAGGGCCGGAGATGCATTCCTCCGCCGTTTCCACCAGAGGAGTTGGTCAAACTGGCGTCCCTGTTTGCAGAAGGGTTTTATCCATCTTCAGGGATGGGAGATCACCAAAGTTGGTCCGATCTTCTTGGGTTTTGAGGCCAACGAAGACTTAAGGGATTCAGGTGAAGATGCCACCGCCCTGCCTCCGTGGGGATTCGCTGGTTGCAAAGTATTCGGCCATCCCACCTGGTGTACCGGAACAGGAATCAGTGCTTCCTGGAACCGTATTTACCGAGCCGCTTTGCACGTCAATTCGGTTATGCACAGCTGATGTTGGACAATCCCAGTATCACCCTGGGGTATGCTGGAAGTTTGCTGGATGGCACACGAGCTTGGCATTACTATAATGCCGGATGTACCGGAGCTCGCTTTACGCTGCCTGCCCAGGATCCGTGGCCGCCCATTCTTTACTCGGCCGCCAAGTTTTACTGTGTTATGGCTGCCGCGCCTTCGGGTATGATAGGGAGACGAGTCTCATTGCAGGTACCCCGTTAGCGGTAACTGGGCATGTATCGGCTAAGGCTCGACCACACCGTACCAGGGGTGGGTCAGGCTGCACCTTCGGTTGATCAACCGAAACGACGTGCAGATGCAGGGCTGGATCTCCTGTGTCAAAGAAGCTGAAGAAGACATCATCACCAACGGTGTCATCGGATTCAGCATCTGCAGAGGTAAGGATGCCCCACATAGTCTGGTTTGGGTTCACATTTTATGTAATCAATGCTTCCCTTTTGTACAGGAGCCGCTAAAAAGAAAGCCTCGTACTCCAAAATCTGGTAGAAGCAGGCAAAGGAGATGGCGGGTTCGTCTGAAGTGCGCATCCCGCCGACTATGATGTCTCTATAAGGGAGGATCCGGAGGATGTTGTTGTGGAGATTCCAGCGTCCCCGGATTATGTCAGAAGGGAAACTGAGGATGCAGCAGCTTCCGAGATGATAAAGGCCGCGGCTGGGGCCTTGGATGCCGAGGGTCCAGCAGACACGAGGCTTCCTGGTGATGATGTGGGGTGGAGTTCATCGTCTTCCGATGACGTCCCTCCAGCGTTGCAAGAGTCTGTTGCGGGGGCAACAGATATGGTTGGAACAGAGGAGAGGGTTGATTCCCCTCCTTGTCATGATGAGGGGAGGTCGGCTGTATCATTGCCGAGTCCTACCCCAGCCTCACCCGTGGAAATTGAGGTGGCTACCGATCAGGAGGTAGCGACAGATCCTGTCCCTGCAGAGGGACTTGAGAAGGATGAGATTCATCTGCCAGTCCTGTCCCCGGGCGGGCCAGGAGATGAGTGTTGATCTCCCGTTCTGCCAGGGGAGGTACTGACCGTTGATAGGACGTTGGGGCAGAAGAGGTGGCCGTTGACGTCGGTGGTTCCTCCGAACTTGAGAAGGGTAAGGGTATGGAACCCTCTGTTGCTCCTCCTACTTGGGGTACTATCTCGACGCCTGTGCCGGCTTCCTCTGTTCCTTCGGCTCCTCGGGTTAGCAGTCCGGCCCATGTTGATGAAGAGCCTATTGATACCGAGGTTCCAGTCTCGCAGGTTGAGGTTGGCGGATCTTCTTCCGGTCCGCTAACTACAGTAGCTCCTCCAACTCCTGCTATGATGCCGCAGGTGCTGGCGGACGCAGATGAATATGTGAAATTCATCGTCGAGGGGGTATATAAAATGCTGCAGAGGGGTGTATCTGCGGTGATGGATGCCAACGGGAGCTTTACGACGGCAAGAACTCTGGCAATGCCTTATATCGAGCTGATCCGCGTTCACCAAGGCCACGACCATATGGCCGAGATCCTGGAGGCTTCGGTGATCGAGGGACCAGCGGCTCACGGAACTTCAGCGCATCCAGCAAATGACCTTTCCGTCTTGATAGATACGGAAAAGGGAAGTTGATCGCCGAGATTGAGTCTTCCTACCAGGCCACTGTGAGCATCTGGGAGCGCGAGGTGGCTGAGACTGAGGCGCGGTAGGGCAGTTGTCTCAGTCCATGAAGGAGAATGGAAACGCGAGCTGCGTTGGACGCTAATATCGGAGATCAACGCCCAGATGTGCCGCCTTGAGGACCAACGGGCCCGACTCCAGTTAGATGCCGAACGTGTCCAGGCTGAACACGTAGCATTCAAGAAGGAGGAAGCAACTTTCACTCACCGGGCTCTTGCCCTGGCTCGGCAGCGACAACAGCTTGATGAGAAGCATGAGAATGATACTTCCGCTGAGGCTGTTGAATTGATGCGTCAAGAAGCTGAGCGTCGAGTCCTGGCGACTGTGGAGACTCATGCAGCCGACTTGAGACGTCGAGTTAGAGAGCTCTCAGCCAACCCTGGAGATGTTTAGGGACTGTAGCCTCTTTTTTATGTTTTTGCAACTCTTGCTGGGGGATAGTGTAGTTTTGTACTCTTTTTTTAGAAAATAAAGAAGTACGCAACTTTTTTGTGATGTGTTCATTTTTGTTATCATGAACTTGATGATTTGTGTGGACCTATTATCTTTTGCGTACCTTGGCTTTTAGGTACAGATAATAAGTTTGAAGGAACCAACATGTTTGCTCAGAGGTAATGTGGACGTGGCAATCATTGGGGTTCAAATGATAGAATCTTCCTACTCAGAGGTATTATGGACGTGGTAGGAGTGATCCTGGGGGATACTGAACAACTCAGAGGTGATGTGGACGTGGAAGTTCTGCGATCAATGTACGACAACGTAGGGGTTGTTTGTACGAGATGTTTACTCAGAGGTAATGTGGACGTGGTAAACATGAAGGATAGCGTAGGCTTACGAAGTGTAAGATTCGCTTTGTAGGGTGTAGAGGGACAACTCAGAGGTGATGTGGACGTGGTTGTCTTTCTACTGGAGGATGCTACGGAACAGCTGGGTTGGAAGCGTATAGTTTTGTTGGAAGGGAATTGTCTGTGAATCCTGATGGTTGGGTCCATAGATCCCCTTGTGGAAGCACATATCTGAAAGATGTCAAGAGTAGTACTTCTTCAGGAACTTGCCGTTGATGGGCATCATGAACAAGTCCATTGGGTTTGGCGAGGGGTAAGCACCGTTTGAGTATACCGTCTCAATGATGAAAGGTCCTTCCCACTTGGGCTCGAACTTTCCTGGTGTCTTGTGAGTTAACACCATCGGCCTCCTGACTGCCAGAACCAGGTCGCCAACTTGAAAAGTTCTCTGTTTGACCTTCTTGTTGAAAGCCTGTGATATACGGGCTTGGTAGAGTTCGATACGTTTGAGCTAAGAGACTTTTCGTCAAGTGCCTCCAGCTCCCGCAGACGATGACGTTGATTGTCCTCTTCTGTGAGTTTGTTTGTGATTGCTACGCGGAGTGAGGGTATCTGGATCTCGAGAGGCAGTACCGCTTCACTCCCGTAGACCAGGGAGAATGGTGTGTTGCCTGTTGGGGTTCGTACCGTTGTGCGGTAGGCCCAAAGACATTCGCCAAGCTTTTCGTCCCAGTCGCATTTGTTGGATGACACGACTTTTTTGAGCACCTAACGATAGTTTTGTTGAACGCCTCGGCCAATCCGTTTGCTGCCGGATTGTAGCGGTTGATGCCACGTTTTGAATGCGATTCTTGTCACAGAATTGCAAAACATGGCTGATGAACTGAGGACCATTATCATGGATGATCGCCTGGGTACTCCGAAACGGTAAATGACATGGTGTTTGATAAAGCTGACCACCCTGGAGCTCTTTACTTCCGCCAATGGGACTGCTTCTGCCCACTTGGAGAAGTAATCGGTAATGGCCAGGATGAAGCGGTGCCCCCTTGATGAAGGAGGGGTGATCGGTCCTACAATGTCCATGCCCCAGGCTTCGAAGGGCCAGGAGGCGACTGTAGGATGTAGTGGTTCTGACGGCGTATGAATGAAGTCTGCGTGAAGTTGGCACGCATGGCACTTCTTAGCATAGTCGACAGCATCAGCGGCCATGGTTGGCCAATAGTAGCCCATACGTCGCAGTCGATCCTGCAACTTAGGACCAGGTTGATGAGCTCCGCAAGTTCCGTCATGAGCTTCTCGAAGAGCTTCGGTCGCCTCTTCGTTGGACAGGCATCGAAGGAGAAGCCCATCATAGGAGCGTCGGTACAGCATTTTAGTGGCTGTATCATAATAGAATCGAAGAGAACGTCTCCTGACTGAGACGGCTTCCTTCGGGTCCTCTGGAAGAATTTAGACGGCGAAGTCGATGAACGGGAACCTCCAGTCTACATTAACACCAGTACTTGTCGGCATGGCATGGTCCACTCGTAAGCATAGGTTGTTTTTAGGACAAACCAAGTCTGGCCAACTACCGTGACGTAGTGTTGAGTCCCAAGGGGTGCTGCTAATGAGGCCGCGAGGCCAGCCAGAGCATCAGCCTCTAGGTTTGTAGCGTGGTACGTATTCGATAAAGAACCCGGTGAAGGTTGAATGATGTTCAATACAGCTTCATGGTAAGGGATCAGATCTTCATGGCGAACCTCGTATTGCCCTCGAATCTGGTTTACGACGAGTTTCGAGTCGCTGTAGGCTTCCAGATGATCCATCCCCAGCTGTTGTGCCAGCTGGAGTCCCATAATGAGCACGTTGTACTCGGCAACATTGTTGGAGCACGGCTTCAAAAGAGAGTAAGCACGCTGGATGACCAGCTGATCGGGGGAGACTAAGACTAACCCTACACCTGTGACGATCTGGCCTTTGGGGCCTGTTCTTGAAGCGCCACCAAAAAATATCCGCCAAACGGAGCTTCCTTCGGTGACGTTCGATTCTTGGACCTCATCCGGGATGTCTTCATTGAGTCTTGAGGACTCCGGGATGGGGTGTGCAGCTAAAAAGTCGGCCAGGGCCTGACCCTTAACGGCTTTTTGTGGCACAAACACCATGTTGTATAGTGTTAGCAAGATTGCCCATGTAGCTAGCCGGGAGTTTAATGACCCTGGCTTCGTCATGAGGACTCTGAGTGGATTGACTCGGGAGATGACATGAATTGTCTGGCCCGAGACATAATGGCGAGTCTTCTGGATGGCAAACACCAAGGCCAAGCACTCCTTTTCAACAGGGTTGTACCGGTGTTCAGCCCCGATGAGCGTTCGACTGAGGTAGTAGATCGCTTGCTCGTAGCCTGTATCGCTATTTTGAGCCAGCAGAGCGCCCAGGGAATGATCCATGGCACGGACGTAGAGGAGAAATGGTTTGCCGGCGACAGGTGCTACCAGGACTGACGGGCTTGTCAAGTAAGCCTTGATGTCGTCGAAAGCCTTTTGGCACTCCTCTGTCCAGACGTAAGAGACTCTCTTCTTCATGAGCTGATAAAGGGTTGATATTTACCGGAAAGGTTTGCTATGAACCTCCGGATGTATGCCAGACGTCCCTGTAAGCCCCAAAGTTCTCGAAGATTCTTCGGAGGGTTCATGTTGAGGATGGCTTTGGTCTTCTCGGGATCAACATGAATGCCTTTCGCCGTGATGACAAAGCCCAAGAATTTTCCGTTAGAAACCCCCAGGAAGGATGTAGCGGGGTTCATCTTGAGTTGATGTGCCCGTATGAGATCGAAGACTGTCTTCAGGTCCTGTAGGTGATCTCCTTTAAGGCGACACTTGACTGCGATGTTGTCAACATAGCCTTCGACTGTTTTACGAAGATGGTGCTCATAGCTCGTTGGTATGTCGTACCGGCGTTCTTCAAGCTGAAGGGCATCACTGTGTAGCAGAAAATGCCCTTTGGAGTCCTGAATGACGTATGTTTTCATCATCAGGGAACATCTTGATCTGGTTGTAGCCCGAATACCCGTCCATGAAAGACATGCGCTCGAAGCCACACGTGTTGTCGATCATCACGTCAGTGATTGGAAGCGGGAATTTGTCCTTCGGGCAAGCAGAGTTGAGATTCCTGAAGTCGATACAGACTCGTATCTTTCCATTCTTTTTGGTGACCGGTACGACGTTGGCTACCCAATCTGGGTGTTGCTCTTCACGGATGAAGCCGCTAGTCAAGAGTTTGTCTACCTCCTGATCGATGACATTCATGATGTCCGGACGGAAGCGTCGCTGTTGTGTTTAATAGGTTTGGCATCGGATAAGATGTTCAACCTATGCATTGCGATCTGTGGATCGAGTCCCGGCATGTCTTCGTAGCTCCAGGCCAAGACGTCGATATACTCCTTAGCCAGTTGGATTAAAGACTCTCGGTCTTCTCCTTCTAGGCTTCTGCTGACGAAGATGGGTTTGGAAGAAGACCCGTCCCCAAGGTCGATCTGCTCGACTTCGTCTTCGGTAGGAGGTTCGCGTAACTCGAAACGAGACTCCCATTGTTCTCCTAGGCGTTGAGCCCAGGGTTCTTCTTCGAAGGGTTCCGGCGCTTGGTCTTCGCCTTCATCTTTTTGAGGTTGTGCTGATGTCATGTTAACTGACAGCACTTTCCTGAAGACTGATCCGATACTGGTATCGGAATCCCAAGTCGATGCTTCGGATGAGTGGGAATGTTCTACGTCTCTGCGTCTGAACTCTCTGGAGTTGATGGCGGCGTGACATAGCCTACCCCCCGTCGAGTCCGATTGTAATAGTCCTGCGGCTTTCCTTTAGGTGTTGGAAGCCGGAGAGGGAGACGCCGACCCTTGCCGTAGTTTAGGCCTTTGTTACTTTTCAGATCGTAGCCCATCTTTTGGATGAGATACTTTGCCTTATCCGTGTACCGATAGAGTTGTATTCTGCCAGCATCTGGTTCTGGCTTGAGTGGCGGGAGGTCCTGATGACGCTTGACCTTGCCGAAGATGATGGATTCTTCGTCTCGACTTCGTGGAGGGACTATGTAACATACTCCTTGAGACAGGACTACTCGATTTACATGATGGGCGGTCGTTATTTGTGTTTGCAACGACCGTAGAGCGTTATCTAATGTATACATGGCATTCCAATATGGAAGACAAGAATAATTAAAAGACATTCTATTATTGATAAAATACGAGATTTTATCCTGTGGGATTACATTGTCTAAGGAGGGTGCATCTACATCAGCAGAGATATATTCGCCAAGCTCCTCATCTGTAAGCACTGGGGTTGGATCAGGAGGGTCCACCACAGCTTTAATTTTGGGGTCCGAGAGGGTTATGTGAGCCCTCCCTGGCATCTTGGATGACTGCGGTGGCTTGCCCTTAAGACGTACCTTCAGTGGTGCCTCAACTGCGCCCCCAGTGATTGGTGCCTTCTCCTGTAATTTTGCCACCAGGGGAGCCGATGTTTGAGGCGGCTTTCCCTTGAGGCGTATCTTCAGGGGAGCTTCAGGAGTTGGTGCTTTTCCTGGTAGCTTGATGCTCATTGGAGGCACCTTCTGGGGCGGTTTACCCTTGAGTTGGATCTTCAAAGGGGCATCGGGAGTCATCTCAGGCTCCATGTCCGGCTCAGCTGTCGTCTCTGCCTCATCATCAGCATCATTGGCTTCCTCCTCGTCAAGTGACTTGTATAAGTCGGAATCGGTGAAGTAGGCTTCAATCCCTTTGAAAGGATCGATGTCTGCGAACTCCGTCCGGATGACGCCGTTGGTGGATACATATTTCATGCATTGGTGGAGCATGGAGGGCACCACCATGTACTCATGTAGCCATGGTCGACCGAGCAGGATGTTGTAGTTGACCTCGGCATCCACAACATAGCAGGTCACCTCAGTTCTGAGGTTACCGATGTGACACTTCAGTCAAATTTTGCCCATGGCTCGCTTTTGCTAGCGTTGAAGCCACTGATGGTTGTGTTGGAGGGCGCCAGCCAGTACATTGGGATCCCCAGTGTTGATAACAGCGCCTTCGGAATGATGCTGAAAGAAGACCCCGGATCGATTTGAATCCGGTTCACCTTGACTGAACCGATATACCCTGTATAATACAGCGGCCGGTTATGTCGGTGGTGCTTGAGCAGCATGTCTTGTTGGATGAAAGTTATGTTTGGGATAACTTCATCCGCACAATGACAGTGCGCACAAGTAGTTGGAAGATCTTCAGGCTGCTTGACCTCACTGAAAAGGATTCGGCATCCTTCAGAGCTTCGCAGAGAGCTTCTCGGGAGTCTTTGGAAAGACGCAGGAGCTCGAACAAAGATAGGCGGGCAGGATACTGGCCAGTTGTGCCAGTATGTCGAAGTTGTGGGGCTTGGCTAGTCCCGAAGCATTCTTCTTTCATAGAGGTTTGTCAAAATGAGCCTCCACCTGCTTGTGCTTATTGGCTGCTGAGGGCTTAGACGGGCCCTCTTCCTGGACAGCAGGGACGGTGCAAGGAGGCACCACCTCGGCGGTAGCTTCGCCGGGTTGGGCGTTCTGTTGTGCATGCTTCTGCACAGGAAGTGCCTCTTCTGTTGAAGAAGAGACCTGCGGCAAGACTTGATCTTCCTGCCTTTGGATTTGGAGGTAGGATGTGCCTCCGGTTGAGTCACCTCGAAGACGAGGTCGAGGTGGACCCATAGGACCTCTCCTCGAGATGTGGTGAGTGGGATGAGTCCACTCACATTGTTACGGGTAGGTGGTAAGTTAACCACCTCCATTGTCGCCTTAGGAATGGGGATAATGCCATCTTGTGAGGTAGTTGGCGGTAAGGTGCCGAATTGGAGTGACACCACATTGGCTGACACCGTCTTCTCTTTGTAGTCGACGGAGATTACATCCGCATTGATCATACGCTGGATGTAATTTTTGAGGACATAACAGTCCTTGGTCGGGTGTCCGACAAACCGATGGTAGTGACAGTACCTCGGGTTGTCCACTTTCCCAACTTCATCGGGCCGCTTTGGGTCCGGTAGCTTGATCTTGTCACTCTGCTTCAGTATTTCAAAAAGTTGCAGAGTGTCTTCGTCATTGAACGAATAAACCTCCTTGGGCCTTGGTGCAAGTGGAGGCTTCTGAGTAGGCGCAGATGTGCCTTTTGAGGCATTAACAGTCAATGCCTGCTTCTCCTTTGTCTTACGTTCGGGGTTGTTGGCTGCAGACCTTTTCCCCATGTCATCAAAGGCAGGAAGCTGACCCCCAGAAGACGTGCATTGGCCGCCTTCTTTTCTGCGGTTTCTGCTTCGATGATCAGGGAGCTCCAGTCGGAAGGAGGAGTAGAGTTGAGCCAGAGTTTGACTGCAGGTAGCATGTTCATGGTGCAAGAGGAGAGGAGCGCATGTTCCGGCATGCCTGGAGGTAGTCTGAAGCAGGCCTGTCGGAATCGTTCGATGAACACCCGAACCGTTTCCTTCTCCTTCTAGCGTATCTCTATGAGGGACGCCATCGTCATGTCCTTCCCGCCGTCGTAGAAGCGGTCGAGGAAGAGGCGCGTCAAGTCGTCGAAGGTTGATATGGAATTATCGGGGAGGCTATAGTACCAGTCATATGCCACTCCCTTCAATGCTCCGACGAATATGCTAGTGAGGAGTGCGTCCTCCTTCGGAAGATGTCCCATTTGGGACTGGAAGTACGTCAGGTAGCGGCACGGAGAGTCCTTCCCGTCATATGGCGTCAGTGTTTGTGGTTTATACTTTGAAGGATAAACCACTTTGTTCCACTCGAGGGGATAGGGTTGGGGGATGCCCATCTTTTGGCACTCCTCTTGTCTGTTCTTGGACTCAAAGTGCTCCCGCAAGTCCTTGATCATTTCGACCACATCCTCTGTGGAGCTAGGAGTCGGGAAAGGTGGTACCACTTGGAGTTGAGCGTTTGAGGGCTCAGACGTCCGGGGTACTTCTCGGCGGTCTGTGTCTGAGGATACCCATTGAAGGGGTACACTCGACTCCCCATTGGCCCCTGGATCGGGACCGGTCGAAGGTGTTCGGATCAAGGCCGACCGTATTTCAAACACCGCCTGAGTCAGTGTTTTATATGGAAGCAGAGAGGGTTTTGAGTCCTCCCTCTAACGTGTCTATGCGCTGGACGATGTCCTGCGGCGGCACATCAGACTCGGAATCATCCCCAGCCATATATACTGTCATGACACGACCGGGAGTGGATGGATTGGTGGAGGTTTCGCTCTCGGCCTCACTCTCATGTAGGGGAGTCGCCTCTCTTGGAGTTTCATCTTGGCCACCCCCAGCCACGTTCTGGAAGTCATTCTTGACGGGCGCATCTGCAAGGGTCTGATTACCTTCAGCTCCGTCTTGAAGGGCCTCTTCGTCTCCGGAACTACCCCCAGCTGTGTTCTGGGGGACATCCTCGTTTTGAGGGGCTTCTGGGAGGCTGACTTCGCCTCGAGGATGAAGATCCGCCGCAGCTGTGCTTTGGACATCTTCGTCTCCGGAAACAAGGGTCTGACTACCCCCAGCTTCCTCCAAGAACTTCTTCCTCGACTGAGTGCCTTCGAACACTCCGAAGGACGAGACAGCTGCCTTGGTTTTCCTCGATTGGCTTTTGGATGAGGACGAGGAATTGTCGGTCGTCTTTCGGACTGACGAGGAGTTGGAGATCACGTTGCATGAAGCAACCCTTGGCTCCTCTTCTGTTGATACCTTCATCCCAAGGCGATGTCGGAGGGGTGTCAATGATTGCAGCCGCTGGAAGACTGACTGCCTTGGTGGTACTGTCGCCTTACAACAGCAGTTGATGGTGACCACCGCACAAGTATTCCCCGTGAGAGGCGCATCATGCTTGTTGGTCGACTCTCCTGACCGGCGCTTGTGAGTGATCACGTTACGCATGTCGTTGGAGGAGAGTGCTACCTTCACACCCCTCTTCAGGCACATGGCAAGGCCAAACGCTGGGGTGGTCAGGTGAGTGCTGCGTCCCCTGATCTAATACCAAACAGGCATCCCGATCAGTAGTGGGGGAACCACAATATTTGGAGTGACTTGAACAGACCTCAAACGTACCGTCGGAGGAGGCACGGGAGTTCAAGACCACTGGATTTGCCTTGCTCGACTTGGTTGTGCACGCAGTAGATGCGCCCAAGTGAGACAAGGGCTTTGAAGGTCGGCTCGTTCTCGGCACCGCAGCACTCGAGTCGACCTTGTACAACTTACCATCAGCAGCGCGCATGATTGTGAGCGCATGCTTCTGGCTTGTTGCTGGCATAGCACGTTTGGGACGCATGGCCCGTGCTGCCTTGGACTTCTTCGTACCAGGCCGCTGGGGCACGTAGTACTCAGAATCCAAATTCTCCTTGCCACTACACGAGTGAGTCTGTCAAAGACAGAGATCTTCTGTGGCGCATCAGAGGTGATGCGCGGGGCATTGGCTGCACCCTTGCTCCGTCGACGCATCTTCCTCGCCTGAGAGGAAGATGGCTGGGGAACGTGGTTAGCCGCACGTTTCCCCAGAGATGCGCTGCACTAGCGGGCGCATCTTGGTTGCTGAGGACGTCAGCAGGAAGGGAAGGCTGGATTGGCACATCCCCTTCGGTAGTGGTGCCCGAGGCGTCGACCTTGCGCACCCAGACTCGGCGGGTCTGCTTCGGCTTCGGCAGCCGCTTCGAAGGACTCGCACTGCCTTCAGATATGAACTCCTCATACGCTTGATTGAGGCGTACGACCAGCGTCTTGTGGGAGGAGCCCACCTTCACGTCGTCGGCTTGCGACACGACTTTCTCGGTGGAGGAGAAAGAGGTCCCCAGCAGAGTCGCCAGCTTGTTTGCCATTAAAATTGCTTGATCACAAATTTCAATACAAACAGAACAGTGTTACAATATAGGACTTAGACGTAGTCCTAGGAGTACACTTTTATTTATCTGGGTCCCTTGTGCCGATGGAGCGAGTGGTAATGCGTTGACTCCGTTGACGAGCTGACGACGGTTATCGGTTCTCTGAAGGTTTGGATTGCTCTGGGTGCTGGAGCTGGCTGAGAGGAGGAAGACGTTGAGTGTCTGTATCTGCCTCTCTGGTGATATCTTCCTTCGTTGGGTGTTCCCTGTCTTGTCCGTGTGTAGGTGTGGAAGAAGGAAATGATCCCTCTATTTATAGCTGGGCAGGTTGGCTGCTCATGCGCGCATATGTAGGATGCGCCGGTGCGTGGGGATGCCACGTGGAGATTGCTGATGGAGGCGCATGGGTGATGCACCCTGATCGAGGGTTGACTTCTTCATGTTGCTGTTGTGAGCCGGCACGTAGGAGAAAAGAAGATCTTTCTGTTGCTAAGATCTTGGATGAGTTGAGTCAAAGAATACGTGTCATCGACTCAGGCTCGGAGATCTCGGATTTGGTGGGGAATGATCTGGTAGGATGCGCCTAGGATTGGGCGCATGAGGAGACTTTGGCTCGTAACCTTTATGAGTCACGAACCATTCTGGGCGCATGGCTTTTGAGGCGCATGCAGGCGACTTTCCTTCTGTCTTTTGGGATCAGAGAACAGTCTGGAGCGCATGTCTTTTGAGGCGCATGCAGAGCTTCAAATGGAGACTTTTCTTCTGTCTTTAGGGACCAGTGAAGAGTCTGAGGCGCATGGCTTTTGAGGCGCATGCAGATTGGGACGCATGGCTGCAGAGGCGCATACGGGTGATTGAGTGGCCACGTAGCAGTAACCGTCGGAGTAAAGACATGATGATGCTGACGTTGCCGATGCTTCATTTTTTGAAAAAGCTGTCAAACGTTCAGACTTTGGAAGGTGTGCTGCCAACTCTGTTAGTTCAGCATTTAATGTTTCTGACATTCGATGGACAGCTGAGGGGGCGCGTCGATTGGCGTTCCACTGGGTATGGGGACGCATGGGGGCGCATCCTCTGTGATGCGCTTGGTTCTGAAGGGCGCGTCTGTGTGATGCACCTGAAGTCGAAGGGCGCGTGCGGCTGTTTCGTTCCTCGAGTGCTTGAAATAGCCATTTGGCTGAATTCGAGGCGTCCGGTTCATCTATTAAATACAAGTTCATGGCACAGAATTCGGAGAGCCATCCACTTGGCGCATGGGTTTGATCTGCCCGGCCTATAAATAGTGGCATGGAGAGAAGGTTTGCTTCTCGTTCTCTCACGTACTTCCAACATGAACTTGGGTACTCGAGTGCACTCTGTTGACGAAGTGCTCCGAGGGTGGAAGATGAGACGCCATGCGTCATTGATGCACTTGAAGGTGACTGTTACATCCAAAAGACGGAGTCGAGGGCTTCCGAGGCAGGCGGAAGGTGCCTGTTGCATCCAAGATAGGGATGCTCGGGCCTCGTCTCATGTTCCGGAAGGGCCGTAGATCGGAATGGCGGTGTGCTAGGCTCTTTCTTCCTTCAAAGTGGGTGTTGCCCACTCTGGTTGTGTTGAAAGCTGCTCCTTTAGCCGTATTTCGATTACGGTCTTCCTTGGTCTTTGGAGGCTCTTTCGAAGCCTCCCCTGGCCACAGATTTGCGGTGCTCTTCTCTTCCTCGGTTCCAGCCAGAGGGTTAAATGCATCATTAGTCGAAGCATTATCAGGTGAGCCTGGCTGGAAGAGCGGCACATAACTGGGCTGCTGAAGGGATACACATAACTAGGGATGCACATAACTGAGCTGCTGAAAAGGATGCGCCTTGCTGAGGGCGCATGGTGGGATGTGCCTGGTTTGAAGGCGCCTGGTGACTGCTGCGCCTGACTGGAGGCGCGTGGTGACTGCTGCGCCTGTCTTGAGGCGTATGGTGGCTGCTGCGCCTGTCTTGAGGCGCATGGTGGCTGCTGGTCGTAGACTTAGGATCTTTCCTTTGTAGAAATTCTTCTTTGTACAACCTTCTCTAGACATGTAATAGACTTTTATATGTGAAATAAAAAGTTCTCTTTCCATGTCTATATCTGTTATTTTTGCTGTAAAGTATTTTGTCCGAGCTCTGGCGTATGTAGTGTCTGGCGCATGGGTTTCTGGTTGTGAAATTCCATGCTTCTACACTTTCCTTCCACAAAATCTTATGCTTCCGGAACCCAGTTGTTCCGTGGCGTTCTATCCTCAGTAGAAGAACAACCACGTCCACATTACCTCTGAGTTGTCCTTCTTTGCCTGCAAAGCATAAATTGGACACCATGAAGGATTATGCTGCTTATCATGTTTACCACATCCACATCACCTCTGACTAAACATTCCGTACAGACAATCCCTGTGTTGCCGTACATTGATCGCAGAACTTCTATGTCCATATTACCTCTGAGTAGTTCCGCGTATCTCCCCAGAGTCACTCCTACCACGTCCATAACACCTCTGAGTAGGAAGATTTCGACATTTGAACCCCATATTTACCACGTCTACATTACCTCTGAGCAAATATGTTGGTTCTCCCAAACTTATTATCTGTACCTAAAACACCAAGGTGCGCAAAAGATAATAGGCCCACATAAATCATCGAGTTCATGACAGCAAGAATGAACACGCCATAAAACTCTTTATTCTTTATTTAAAAGTAAAGGATTACATCCCCAGCAGAAGTTGCAAATTACATAAAATAACAAAAAAAAGGAGGGACTACAATCCCTAAGCATCATCGGGATTTGCTGAAAGCTCTTCGATCCGACGCTTCAAGTCTTCCGCCCGAGTCTCTGCAGTCGCCAGAACTCGGCGTTCGGCTTCTTGACGCATCATTTCTATGGCCTTATGGGAAGTGTCATCCTCATACTTCTCGTCCAGCTGTTGCCGCTGCTGGGCCAAAGAAAGAGCTTGGTGGGTGAAAGCTTCTTCCACCTCCTTAGATGCTACATGTTCAGCCTGGACTCGCTCAGCATCTAACAAGAGTTGGGCCTGCTGATCTTCAAAAAGGCAAATCTTGGCATTTACTTCCGCTATACTAGCATCCAACGCAGCTCGCAACTCCACCTTCTCCTGCATTGACTGAGATAGCCTCTCCACCGCAGCCTCAGCTTCGGCCACCTTACATTCCCAGACAGCCACGGTGGCCTGATAAGATGACTCAGTTTCAACGATCAACTTCTCCTTTTCTGCTTCTATCAGGACGGAGAGATCATTTCGCTGGATACTCTGAAACTCGGAAAGCAGCTGGTCGAGCTCGGCCACCGATGCCTCCAGAATCTCGGCCATATGATCATGGCCTTGGTGGGAAGGTATCAGACCAATATGAGGGAGCGCCATAGTTTTTGCCATCGTGAAACTTCCATTGGCATTCATCACTACCGTTACGCCCCTCTGCAGTATCTTGTACACCGCCTCAATGATAAACTTCACGTACTCATCCGCATCCGCCAGCACTTATGGCGTCATAGCAGGAGTTGGAGGAGCTGCTATAGACGGCGGACCTGCAGAAGACCCGTCGACCTCAATCTGCGAGGCCGGAATCTCAACTTCTGCGGACCCTCCCTCGTCAGAGACTTGAACTCCGCTACTAGCCCGAGGTGCCAAGAGGACAGAAGGAGCTAAGTGGGGTGTCGATATCGTTCCCCAAGTCGAAGAAGCAACAGAGGGTTCCTGCACCAGCAGGTCCTTGTCCTTTCCCGCCTCGGAGGGACCACCATGTCACGCCCCAGAACCAGAACTGGAGAGCGGGGGCGAACATAGCCAGCTACGTATAATGAAATAAAATCCATCTCACTATACGATCACGGCTGTCTAGAAATATGAGGGTTTATCTACAAGCCATCCGTCTCTTAGGGTCAATAACAAGCCTAATGTCCCAATCTCAACAAGTAATGATAGTAACATGATATCAGATCACCAAATATACAATTGTAAGGCATCCCAAACATTACATATCCAGATGATCATGAAGCTAGTCGTACAAAATATAAGGACTAGCAAGAGTTAAGTCATACATGATCAACCTCGAGTTGCCAATCATGTTTACAGCCCGTAGGCAGACAGAAAGTAAAGTGCATCGAGCTAACAGGTGCTCGTCGGCTAAACGCCTCAAAAGAATAGTTTACAATTACAGTGGGAGAACGAAAGAAACCCACTCGTTGCCAGGATTCCCTCTAGTGGTCACCATCTGGCTGGAAAGCAGGTAGATCCTCGGGAGCTGCTCCGAAATCTGGCCACACAAAACCAGCTGGGTCAACCCCAGAAAGAGCAAGTGCCACAAGGGGGCCACGAAATAAGAACAAAAGCCAGCAATCAGCACAAAAATCTAATATTAAAACTAGAATTTACAAAAAAATATGTCAGGATGATATACGACGAGATAACCATGGAACTATTCTGATAACCAGGTTACAACCCGTAAACCAAACAAGGACCGGGGTTGTAACCCTTCACCTGAACAGAACTTGGTTTTCCACCATTTATCAGCAAGATAATAATGTAAGAAATCAAGACAGGAAGCAATCTTGTACTGGATCAAGTCATGGCTAGACTGGTTATACCTCATTCAATCAATCACGGCCAAGCAGATACTACGGCTTACTACTTTAACTAACTAGGGCTATCACAGACCTAATTACTAACAAGATGCAATGAGATTATTCCAAGTCCGGTTACCTGTTTGTTACTACCTGAGTGATCCCAGCAAGAAAAGAAAAAGATAGCAGGATATAGCAGACACACTGTAGTAAGATACATGTGTCCTATGGTACCACACTCGACGGCGGGCTGGAAGTGCGCTCATCTCGACGGATAGCAACAAATCCCATGTATATATATATAAGGGGGACCAAAGGGGCAACAGGTAACTGGGGATTTCTCCATGAACTATTTGATCCATCTAGTCATTAACCTAGCCAGATTCAGTATGAATCCCTGACCGTAGGAAACCAGGGATTCATGTCCTAGACATGATGCGAGATAAGACTGGTTGCTTACACAAGCACATTCAATACAATCACCCACGGTATCAAGAATTCACTTAGCATGTCAAGTTAGCCGTCGTAACAGCGTTAAGTTATCAAGTCATGCTACAAGTCAGGAGTACGCCGCCACGGGCCACTATCAAGTTGTCAAGTCACAAGGATTAATTACAAGTTATAAATTAGGTGTGCACCCCACTGGGTCACTAGCAAGGAGATCAGAGAATACCAAAAAATTTCGAGAACCGTACTAGTCATAAACAATTACTTGAAAACCGTGTTAGGCCATGTCGAGTCAAGATAGTCGTGCTGTGTTGAACAGATCTCAGGAAAACTCAATCCACAAACAAAGAAACCAAGTCAAGAAATAAAACCAATACTCCTAGAGCCAATGGGTTAAGCAAGGGGTCAGGGTGCATGGGTCACGCAGCGTACGCGCAAGGATACGCACGCAGGGGAGCAGCGTATGTACAATGGCACGTACGCAAGGGAGCTGTGTACGCGCAAGGGCACGCACGCAAGGGAGCTGCATACGCACAAAAGGCACGCACACAGGAGAGTTGTGTACGCACAAAGGTACGCACGCAGGAGAGCTGCGTACGCACAAAAGCACGCACGCAAGGGAGCTGCGTACGCACAAAAGCACGCACGCAAAGGAGCTGCATACGCACAAAAGCACGCACGCAAGGGAGCTGCGTACGCACAAAGGCACTCACGCAGGAGAGCTGCGTACGCACAAAAGCACGCACGCAAGGGAGCTGCGTACGCGCAAAAGCACGCACGCAAGGGAGCTGCGTACGCGCAAAAGCATGCACGCAAGGGAAAGGGTCTTCTTCTCCATGGCTGAGAAGAAGCTCCAATGGCTCCCAAAACTTCAAACATCACAACTTGGCCATCCGAACTCCAAATCCAGATTTCCAAAGTTCCAACCAGGGTGGAATTGAACTCTCTTCCACATGGAAACATCAAAACCCATAAAAATCCAACTTAAATAGATCAAAACCATACAAATTCAAAAATAAAAAAACTTAGATCTAGAACAATGGAGACTCCAAATCATAAAATACCAAGTTCTAATGTTGATCACCATGTCCTAAACTAGCAAATGGACAAATAAAATGGGGTTCTCATGTGGTGGCAAGGTGCACTTGCCTATGGGTTGGTGTTGTGTAGAGGAAGGAGAAGAGTGTTGTGTAGAGGAAGGAGAAGAAGAAATTAATGGAGGTTTATGAGGAGAGAGAAAAAGTTGGTAGAGTTTTAAAGAGGGTGGGATGTGGTGTGTTGAGGGTGGAATATAGGCTAAGGTGTACCAATACACATTAAACCAAACCAAACCAACCCAATCCAATTAAAATCGAGCCATGACAAAACCCAAAATACGAGAAATACCGAAATTCCACAAGTTGAGAAAAATAAAAATACATGCCAAAATCTAGATACGAGTATAAATACGAAATACGGGAAATGAGGGTGACACACCAACATCCGGAGTTGCCTTCTCCACCTCCGAGGCACGATCTGTAACCAACGCAGGACCTTCCTCCTCTGGCGAGCTAGCGGGATCAGCACCCGTCTCCTAGTCGGGCAATTCCTCTGGGGTCGGGCTTGGCAGACGAGTCTCCCCTTCCTGCCTCCGCAGAATTAAAGTCTGCTGCTACCTCCGGGGCGACAGCCAGCTCGACTTCTGCCGCTGGGACCGGGGTAGGGCTCGGCAATGAAGCAGCAGACCTCTCTTCATCATGACGAGGAGAGGAACCAATCCTCTCCTCTGTTTCAATCACACTTGCTGTCCCTACGGCAGGCTCATAAACATCTGGAGGAACGTCATCAGAAGAAGACAAACTCCACTCTTTCTCCTCTTCCGGAGGCACAACTTCTACTGTGACCTCAACATTAGAGATCTCTACATCAGCTTGGACTGTCCTGGGGATGGTTGCACCTTCAGCTTCCCCTTCAACACCATCTGGAGACACCAAAGTCCCCATAGAAACGGCGTCATCAATACTCTCCTCCTGGAAGATGCGGTAATCGGAGGAACACGCTCGTCAGAAGAGCTCGCTACCTCCTTCGGTTTAACCAAACCTGATTTCGAAGCCCGGGACTTCTTCTTCGGCACCGCCTACAAAAAGGATACATGAGTCACAAAAATCAAAGAGTAAAACCAGACTATATGGGACGTCTTTACTTCCACGAAAGCCGATCCTGTTGCTACGACAGGTACCACCTCCGGAGCTTCTGCCTTCGGAGTCGTAGCTTTTCTTGGTCTCTTCGGCACAGACGAACCGACCTCCATATCATCCCGCCTCTTTCCAGCTGGGGTCTCTTCCTGATTATCCCCCGTTGAGGCTACAGCAGCTGACCTATAACCCGCAACCTCTGGTGGGCGATATGATTGCGCCACCACCAACATGTTGGTTGTCGCCTCTAGCTGTGTGCCAATAATGAAACTAGTTTCCCTGTCATACTCAGGGGACGCAGCGTTCATGGCACAATACAGCGTGACAGTCGAATACAAGATCTGCGACCGAGGATTGTGAACTGGCGTGGTAAAACGGACTCAGGTGCATCCGGCATTGTAATATTGCCAACCCCGGGCTCCATCCAGTAAAATCCTAATAAACTCTAGACTGTTACTGGGGTTCCTTAACATCAGCTGGATATAGCCAAACTGACGTGTAAATCGGCTCGACATATATGGCTCTAGATAGCACTTGTTCTTGTTGCGGTAGACCAGATGGGAAGGCCGAATGCTCTGTAACCAGCGAAACCCCCATATCGGCAGGGCGATTGCATCCTCGCCAGAGTCTTCCAACTCTTGGTCGGCTTTGAAGTCTATGAAGATGGGGTTGATCTTGGTGATCTTCCACCCCTGGAGACAAGACAAGACCCTTCTACAAACAAGGACGCCAGTATGTAGCCACTTCCTTTTATAGAAGCGACGGATAAAGGCGTCACCTACAACGTGATCGTCTTCAAGGCCGGGGCTCATCACGTTCGGATGATGCAGAATCAGCCATCCCATCAGATAATGGAATGGTAGCTCAGCCCGGGGAAAGTTGTCGTTCCTACCCCTTCCATGGATCACATCATCAGCAAAAGTCCTCAAACCCCGCAACAGGTTACACACCATCGCGGGAAGGAGGGCCACAGGGTGACCAAAAACCAGCTTTACCGCTGGCAAGATAAGATTTTTGCTCACTCTTTCTACAGATCCAGAGCCGCCCGAGAACACATAGTCCTGGAGCCATATCATCAAGTATGCGGCTAACACGGCCCTGGGAGACATCTGGTGTACGCAATACCAGAAGCAACTGTATACATCGGTGCCACTCTCGTTTGAACGAGGAACCTTCTCGTCTAGATGGCCCACTTCGGAGGTCACCTTCGCATGAAACAGTCCCTACGGAGTCACAAACCGAATCTTGCAAGGGTCTGTCGAGTCCTGCTTGAAGATGTAGTCCCTCCAAGTAGTCACATGGGGCTGCGACCCGTCCCTATCCTTCTGTTGTAGCAGATAATAGTGGCTCGCCACCTCCTTGAAAACAGCCATCATCTCCTTGTCCTTTTTTTCTAGGACTTGGATCTCTTCATTCGTCGAAAAATATTCCTCGTACGGTTCTGAACCCCAGGAAAGTTTGGAAACCACATACATCTCGTGCAGAGCCAACCCCAGCTCCCCCACTGGAGTAAAGAAGGTGCCAGTCTGGGAGTTGAACATCTCCAGGAGCGTAAGAAACATGGGCTTGTTGAAATCGATGCCCTCCTGCGTGGCACGAAGAGCGGCATGTAGAAGCATGGAATTTCACAACCAGAAAGCCCATGCGCCAGACACTACATGCGCCAGAACTCAGATGAAGAACTTCACAGCAAAGTCAATAACTATAGACATTTGAAGAAGGACTTTTTATTTATATAAAAGTCTATTACATGTCTAGAAAAGGCTGTACAAAGGAGAATTCCTACAAAGGAAAGAGCCTAAGTCTACAGCCAGCGGCCATCATGCGCCTTCAGATAAGCGCAGCAACCACCATGCACCACCAGATAGGCGCAGCATCACTATGCGCCACCAATAAGGCGCAGCAGATATCATGCGCCTCCATCCAGGCGTATCCCATCATCTCTTCAGCACCTCAGTTATGTGCATCCCTTCAGCCAAATTCTTCCAGCCAGGCTCACCTGGCCGAGCAGAGCCCAGTTATGTGCCGCTCTTCCAACCAGGCTCGCTCGATAAATGTTTCGACACAAAGCATTTAACCCTCTGGCTGGAACCAAGGAAGAGAAGAGCACCGCAAATGCTGTGGCCAGGGGAGGCTTCGAAAGACCTCCAAAGCGAAGGAAGACCGTGATCGAAACCATGGCTAAAGGAGCAGCTTTCGACACGATCAAAGTGGGGAAACCCCACTTTGCAGGAAGAGAGAGCCTTGCACCGCCATTCGATCTACGGCTCTTCCGGAATAACGGAGACGAGGCTCGAGCATCCTTACTTTGGATGCAACAGGCACCTTCCGCCTGCCTCAGAAGCCCTCGACTCCGTCTTTTGGATGTAACAGTCACCTTCAAGTGCATCAAAGATAACACAGCGTCTCATCTTCACCCTCGGGAGCACTTCGTCAGCAGAATGCACCCGTATGTTCAAATTCATATTGGAAGTACGTGAGGGAATGATAAACAAGCTGTTCTCTCCATGCCACTATTTATAGGCCGGGCAGATCAAACCCACGCGCCAAGTGGATGGCCCTCCGAATTCCGTGCAATGAATTTACATTAAATGGATGAACCGGACGCCTCGAATTCAGCCAAACGGCTATTTATAGCACTCGAAGAGCGAGACAGCGCATCATTAAAAGACATGTCCGATGCGCCAGCCAGACAGCGCATCACACGGACGCGCCCTTCGGCGTCAGGCGCATCACACAGACGCCCTACAGTACTCGGCGCATTACAGAGGGTGCGCCCTACACATCTCCATACCGAGTGGAACGCCAACCGATGTGCCCACTCAGCTGTCCATCGAACATCACCACATAAATGCTGAACTGACAGAGTTGGTAGCACGCCTCCCAAAGTCTGAACAGTTGACAGCTTTTCAGAAAACGAAGCGTCGGCAACGTCAGCATCATCATGACCTTGTTCGACGGCTAATGCCACGTGGCCACTCCACCATCAGCATGCGCCTTTACGGCCATGCGTCCAAATCAGCATGCGCCTCAAAAGCCATGCGCCTCAGACTGCTCTCTGATCCCGAAAGACAGAAGGAAAGTCGCCTGCATGCGCCTCAAAAGCCATGCGCCCCAAATGGTTTGTAACTCCTAAAGGTTATGAGTCGCAGCTCCTCCTGCGCCCAATCCAAGGCGCAGCCCACCAGATCACTCCTCTCCACCAAATCCGAGATCTTCGAACCATGAGTCGACGACACGTGTCTTTGACTCAATTCGTCCAAGATTTCAGCAACGGAAAGATCTTCTCTCTGCTACGTGCGGCTCACAACAGCAGTATGAAGAGTTCTCCCCTCGATCAGGGCGCAGCATCCATGCGCCTCCATCAGCAACCTCCACGTGGCGTTCCCACACCGGCGCATCCTACATGCGCGCATGAGCAGCCAGCCTGCAAAACTATAAATAGAAGGGTCATCTCCTTCACACACACACACAGAGACTCAGAACAGAAGACTCACAACACAGAGAGAATCACCGAAAGGCAGTTCTAGACACTCAACGTCTTCCTCCTCTCAGCAATCTCCAGCACCCAGAGCAATCCACACCTTCAGAGAATCGATAACCGTCGTCAGCGGTCAACGGAGTCAACGCATTACCACTCGCTCCATTGGCACTAAGGACCCAGCTTAAACAAAAGTGTACTCCTAGGACTACTCTAAGTCCTATATTGTATCACTGTTCTGTTTGTATTAAGATTTTAATCAAAACAATTTTAATGGCAAACAAGCTGGCGACTCTGCTGGGGACCTTTTTCCTCTGCCGAGAAAGTCGTGTCACAGGCCGACGACGTGAAGGTGGGCTCCTCCCACAAGACGCTGGTAGTGCGCCTCAATCAATAGGCGTACGAGGAGTTCATTTCTGAAGGAAGTGCGAGTCCTTCGAAGCGGCTGTCGAAGCCGAAGAAGACCCGCGCAGTCTGGGTGCGCAAAGTCGACGCCTCGGGCACACCGTTGAAGGGGATGCGCCGTCCAGCCTTCCCTTCCTGTTGACGTCCTCAGCAGTCAAGGTGCGCCCGCTGATGCAGCGCATCTCTCGGGGAAGCGTGCGGCTGACCACGTTCCCCAGCCATCTTCCTCTCAGGCGAGGAAGATACGTCGACGGAGCAGGGGCGCAGCCAATGCCCCGCGCATTACTTCTGATGCGCCACAAAGAGCCTCTGTCTTTGACAGACTCACTCGCTGTAACGGCGAGGAGAATTTGGATGCTGAGTACTATGCGCCCCAGCGGGCTGGTACGAAGAAATCCAAGGCGGCACGGGCCATGCGCCACAAACGTGCTATGCCAGCAGCCGGCCAGAGGCACGCGCTTACAATCACACGCGCTGTCGATGGCAAGCTGTACAAGGTTGACTCAAGTGCTCCTGCACCGACAACGAGTCGACCTTCAAAGTCCTAATCTCATGGGCGCATTCACTGCGTGCACAACCAAGCCGAGAGAGGCAAACTCAGTGGTCTTGAACTCCCGCGCCTCCTCTGGTTGTGCGTTTGAGGTCCGTTCAAGTCACTTCAAATGCTGTGGTTCCCCCACTACTGATCGTGATGCCTGCTTGGTATTAGATCAGGGGGCGCAGCACTCACCCGACCACCCGGCGCTTGGCCCTGCCATGAGCCTGAGAGGGGTGTGAGGGTAGCACTCTCCTCCAACGACTTGCGCAACGTGATCACTCACAAGCGCCGGTCAGAAGAGCTGACCAACAAGCACGATGCGCCTCTCACGGGGCACACTTGTGCAGTGGTCACCATCAATGCTGTTGCAAGACGGCAGAACCGCCAAAGCAGTCGGTCTTCCAACGGTTACAATCATCGACACCCCTCCGACATGCCTTGGGACAAAGGTGTCAGCAGAAGAGGAACTAAAGATTGCGTCATGCAACGTGATCTCCAATTCCTCATCTATCCGGAAGACGACTGCCAATTCCTCGTCTTCATCTAAAAGCCAGTCGAGGAAAACCAAGGCAGCTATCACAACCTCTGGGGTGTTCGAAGGCACTCGGTCAAGAAAGAAGTCCTTGGAGGAAGCTGGGGGTAGTCAGACCTTGTTCAGCCTCCTTCCGAAGACGAAGATGTCCAAAGCACAGCTGCGGCGGATCTTCATCAAGGCGAAGATGGCCTCCCTGAAGCCCCTCAAAATGACGATGTCCTCAGGACCGCCGGGGGTAGTGCTGAAAACGAAGAGGCCCTTCAAGACAGAGCTGAGGGCAGACAGGCCCTTACAGATGCGCCTGTCGAAGACGAACTCCAGAATGTCGAACCTGATACCGGCAGGGTACAAGTATATCGATACACAGATGCGGCTAAGCACATCATCCAAAAGATGGGCTACGACTGAAAAGCAACAAAGGCCTAAACTACAGCAAGGGTCGGCATCTCCCTGTCCGGCTTTCGATGCCCAATGGAAAGCCACAGGATTACTATAATCGGACTCGACGGGGGTTAGGCTATGTCACGCCGCCATCAACTCCAGAGAGTTCAGACGCAGAAGACATAGAACATTCCCACTCATCAGAAGCATCGACGTGGGATTCCGATACCAGTATCGGATCAGTCTTCAGGAAAGTGCTGTCAGCTAACATGACATCGGCGCAACCTCAGAAAGATGAAGGCGAAGGACCAACCGCCGGAACCCTTCGAAGAGGAACCCTGGGCTCAACGCCTAGGAGAGCAATGGGAGTCTCGTTTTGAGTTACGAGAACCTCCCACCGAAGACGAAGTCGAGCAAATCGACCTCGGGGATGGGTCTTCTTCTAAACCCATCTTTATCAGCAAAAGCTTGGAAGGAGAAGACCGAGAATCTTTAGTCCAACTCGCTAAGGAGTATATCGACGTCTTCGCCTGGAGCTACGAAGACATGCCGGGTCTCGATCCACAGATCGCGATGCATAGGTTGAACATCTTACCAGATGCCAAACCTATCAAACAACAACAGCGACGCTTCCGCCCGGACATCATGAACGCCATCGATCAGGAGGTAGACAAACTCTTGACCAGTGGCTTCATCCGTGAGGAACAACACCCAGACTGGGTAGCCAACGTCGTCCCTGTCACCAAGAAGAACGGGAAGATACGAGTCTGTATCGACTTCAGGGATCTCAACTCCGCTTGCCCGAAGGATGAATTCCCGCTCCCAATCACCGATGTAATGATCGACAACACATGTGGCTTTGAACGCATGTCCTTCATGGACGGGTATTCAGGCTACAATCAAATCAAGATGTTCCCCGATGACGCAAAACACACGTCATTCAGGACTCCAAAGGGTGTTTTCTGCTACACCGTAATGCCCTTCGGCTTGAAGAACGCCGGTGCAACGTATCAGCGAGCTATGAGCACCATCTTCCGTCAACATCTTCGCAAGACAGTTGAGTGCTATGTTGACGACATCGCAGTCAAGAGCCGCCTCAAAAGAGATCACCTACAGGACCTGAAGACGGTCTTCGATCTCATGCGGGCGCATCAACTCAAAATGAACCCCGCTAAATCCTTTCTGGGGGTTTCTAGCGGCAAATTCTTGGGCTTCGTCATCACAGCGAAAGGCATTCATGTTGATCCTGAGAAGACCAAAGCCATCCTTAACATGGACCCTCCGAAGAACCTTCGAGAACTTCGGGGCCTACAGGGACGTTTGGCATACATCCGGAGGTTCATAGCAAACCTCTCCGGTAAATGTCAACCCTTTACTCAGCTCATGAAGAAGGGAGTCTCTTATGTCTGGTCAGAGGAGTGCCAAAAGGCTTTCGACGACATCAAGGCTTACTTAACAAGCCCGCCAGTCCTAGTGGCACCTGTCGCCGGCAAACCATTCCTCCTCTACGTCCGTGCCATGGATCATTCCCTCGGCGCTTTGCTAGCTCAAAACAGCGATGCAGGCTACGAGCAAGCAATCTACTACCTCAGTCGAACACTCATCGGGGCCGAACACCGGTACAACCCCGTTGAAAAGGAGTGCTTGGCTTTGGTGTTTGCCATTCAGAAGACTCGTCATTACGTCTCGGGCCAGACAATTCACGTCATCTCCCGAGTCAATCCGCTCAGAGTTCTCATGACAAAGCCAGGGTCATTAAACTCCCGGCTGGCTACATGGGCGATCCTACTAACACCATACAACATGGTGTTTGTCCCGCAGAAGGCAGTCAAGGGTCAGGCTCTGGCTGACTTTTTAGCTGCACACCCCATCCCAGAATCTTCAAAACTCTATGAAGACATCCCGGATGAAGTTCAAGAATCAAATGTCACTGAAGGAAGCCCCATTTGGCGGATGTTCTTCGATGGCGCTTCAAGAACGGGCCCCAATGGCCAAATCATCGCAGGAGTGGGGGTAGTCTTAGTCTCCCCCGATCAGCTGGTCATCCAGCGCGCATACTCCCTTTCGAAGCCGTGCTCCAACAATGTTGCTGAGTACAATGCACTCGTCATGGGACTCCAGCTAGCACAACAGCTGGGGGTGGATCATCTGGAAGCCTACGGCGACTCGAAACTCGTCGTAAACCAGATTCGGGGGCAATACGAGGTTCGCCATGAAGATTTGATCCCTTACCATGAAGTTGCATTGAACATCATTTCAACCTTCACTGGGTTCTTCATCGAACATGTGCCCCGCCTACAAAACTTGGAGGCTGACGCTCTAGCTGGCCTCGCAGCCTCATTGGCCGCGCCCCTTGGGACTCAACACTATGTCACGGTAACTGGCCGAGACTTGATTTGTCCCAGAAACAACCTATGTTTGCAAATGGCTCACGCCATGCCGACAAACACTGGGGTTAATGTCCGAGACTGGAGGTTCCCGTTCATCGACTTCGCTGTCTACGGAATCCTTCCAGAGGACCCGAAGGAAGCCGTCTCAGTCAGGAGACGCTCTCTTCGATTCTACTACGATACAGCCACTAAAACGCTGTACCGACGCTCCTTCGACGGGCTTCTCCTTCGATGCCTGTCTAACGAAGAAGCGGCCGAAGCTCTTCGAGAAGCTCATGACGGAACTTGCGGAGCTCACCAACCAGGGCCTAAGTTGCAAGATCGACTGCGACGTATGGGCTACTACTGGCCAACCATGGTTGCCGACGCAGTGGAATATGCTAAGAAGTGCCATGCATGCCAACTTCATGCAGACTTCATACATACACCATCTGAACCTCTACATCCTACAGTCGCCTCCTGGCCATTCGAAGCCTGGGGCATGGACATTGTAGGGCCAATCACCCCTCCTTCATCGAGAGGACACCGCTTCATCCTGGCCATCACCGATTACTTCTCCAAATGGGCGGAAGCAGTCCCACTAGCAGAAGTAAAAAGCTCCAGGGTGGTCAGCTTTATCAGACACCATGTCATTTACCGTTTCGGGGTACCCCGGCGAATCATCCATGACAATGGTCCTCAGTTTATCAGCCACATTTTCAGCAGGTTCTGTGACAAGAATCGCATTCAAAACGTGGCCTCAACCGCCTACAATCCGGCAGCAAACGGATTGGCCGAGGCATTCAACAAAACTATCGTCAGACTACTCAAAAAGGTCGTGTCATCCAACAAACGCGACTGGGACGAAAAGCTTGGCGAATGCCTTTGGGCCTACCGCACAACGGTACGGACCCCAACAGGCAACACTCCATTCTCCCTGGTCTACGGGAGCGAAGCAGTACTGCCTCTCGAGATACAGATACCTTCGCTCCGCGTGGCCATCACAAACGATCTCACAGAAGAAGACAATCAACGTCGTCGTCTGCGGGAATTGGAGGCACTTGACGAAAAGCGTCTCCTAGCTCAACAACGCATCGAACTTTACCAAGCCCGTATATCACAGGCTTTCAACAAGAAGGTCAAGCAAAGAACTTTCCAAGTTGGCGACCTGGTTTTAGCAGTCAGAAGGCCAATGGTGTTAACTCACAAGACACCAGGGAAGTTCGAGCCCAAATGGGAAGGACCCTTCATCATCGAGACGGTATACTCAAACGGTGCTTACCGGCTCGCCAAACCCAATGGGGACTTGTTCATGATGCCCATCAACGGCAAGTTCCTAAAGAAGTACTACTCTTGACATCCTCCAAGACATGTATTTCCCCAAATAGCCTCTTTTCACAAAATCAATCGCTTCCGGAACCCAGCTGTTCCAGTGGCATCCTTCCGTAGAAAGATAACCACGTCCACATTACCTCTGAGTTGTCTCTCTACATCCTACAAAGCGGAACCTTACACTTCGTGAGCTTACGCTATCCTTCATGTTTACCACGTCCACATTACCTCTGAGTAAACATCCCGTACAAGCAACTCCTACGTTGTCGTACATTGATCGCAGAACTTCCACGTCCACATTACCTCTGAGTTGTTCAGCGTATCCCACAGGATCATTCCTACCACGTCCATAAACACCTCTGAGTAGGAAGATTCTATCATTTGAACCTAATGATTGCCATGTCCACATTACCTCTGAGCAAACATGTTGGTTCCTTTATACTTATTATCTGTACCTAAAAACCAAGGTGCGCAAAAGATAATAGGTCCACATAAATCATCAAGTTCATGAAATTAAAAATGAACACATCAAAGAGATAGTGTATTTCTTTATTTTAAAAAAAGGGAGTACAGAAATACGCTATTTCCCTAGCAAGAGTTGCAAAAACACACAAAAAAGAAGAGAAGCTACAATCCCCGATCCTCCCCAGGGTGGGATGAGAGTTCTCTGACTCGACGTCTCAGGTCGGCAGTGCGAGTTTCCACAGTCGCCTGGACTCGCAGCTCGGCTTCTTGACGCATTAACCCGACAGCCTCAGCAGAAGTTTTACTCTCATACTTCTCATCAAGCTGTCGTCGCTGTTGAGCCAAAGCAAGGGTCCGCTGAGTAAGAGTCGTTTCCTCCCGTTTGAATGCCACGTGTTCAGCCAGGACGCGCTCAGCCTCTAGTTGAAGTTGGGCCCGCTGGTCTTCAAGACGGCGCATCTGAGCATCAACTTCTGCGATGTTAGCATCCACCGCAGCTCGCTTTTCCGTCGTCTTCTTCATAGATTGAGACAGCTGCTCCGCCGCAGCCTCAGTCCCAGCCACTTCACGCTCCCAACTGCTCACCTCGGCTCGATGGGAAGCCTCGATCTCAGCCATCGACTTTCCTATCTCTGCATCTACCAAGACCGAGAGGTCATTTCGTTGGATGCGCTGCAGTTCCGCGAGCCGCTCGTCCAGCTCCATCACCGAAACCTCCAGAATTTCGGCCATATGGTCATGGCCCTGGTGAATGCGGATCAGCTCAATACAAGGCATTGCCAAAGCTTTTGCCGCCGCAAAGCTCCCCTTGGCATCTACCACTGCAGATACACCTTTCTCCAGCATTTTGTACACTCCCTCGACGAGGAATTTCACATACCCGTCGGCTTCCGCCAGCACCTGCGGCGTCATAGCAGGAGTTGAGGGAGCTACTACAGTTTGCGGACCGGAGGAAGATCCGCCGACCTCGATCTGAGAGGTTTGAATCTCGGCAGCAATAGGCTCTTCATCAACAGGGCCCAGACTGCTGGCCCGAGGAGTCAAAGGAACAGAAGGAGCAGGCATATGCGTCGTGATAGTACCCCAAGTGGAAGGAGCAACAGAGGGTTCCACACCCTTACCCTTCTCAAGACTGGAGAAATCACCGACGTCAACGGCTACCTCTTCCCCCGACATTCTATCAGCATCAGCCACCTCCCCCGGCAAAACGGGGAGGTCAACATTTATCTCTTGGCCAGCCCCAGGAGACAAGACTGGCAGAAGAGTCTCATTCTTCTCAAGTCCCTCTACAGGGACAGAATCTGTCGCTACCGCCTGATCGGTAGCCATCTCTATGTCCATGGTTGAAGCCAAGGAAGGATTCGGCAATGATTCAGCCGACCTCCCTTCATCATGACCAGGAGGGGAATCAACCCTCTCCTCTATCCCCACTGCTTCTGCTGCCCCCGCAACGGACCCTTGCAACGCTGGAGGGACGTCACCAGAAGGCGACGAACTCCAATCCACTTCATCATCAGGATGCCTCGAGTTGGTAGGACCCTCAGCATCCAAGGCCTCCACGGCAGATGGTACTATCCCAGAAGTTGTCGCGACTTCAAAGTCAGGAGATACTAAAACCTCCGCGGGAACATCTTCGGGACCCTCCTCCACAGGAGACAACATCGTTGGTGGAATGCGCTCCTCAGAAGAGCCTGCCACCTCCTTCGGCTTACTGGTGCCCGATTTCGAAGCACGAGACTTCTTCTTCAATCCCTACAAGAAGAAGAGCATAAGTCGCCACAATGAAAAAAAAACTGGAATTATGAAGCACTCCTTACCTCAGCGGGGGCTAAGCCCGTTGGCGTTACAAGTGGCGTTTCCGTAATCTTCGGGGTCGACGTCCTTCTCGACCTTTTCAGTACGGAAGAACCAGCTTCTGGGTCAGCTCGCCTTTTTCCGACAGACGAGTCTCTCGCTGGTGCCATAGCAGCAGCCTGATACCCCGCCAATTCTGGCGGACGATATGACCGAGCCGCCACCAACATATTCGCTGTTGCCTCCAACTGGGTTCCAATGATGAAACTAGTCTCCCTGTCATAACCAGGAGACATAGTATTCATAGTACAATACAGCTTGGCGGCCGGATATAAGATCGGCGGCCGAGGATTGCGAACTGGTGTGGTAAACTTAACGCTAGTGCATCCAGCGTTATAATACTGCCAGCCCCGGGCTCCATCCAGCAAACTCCCGATGAAGCCTAGACTGCTACTGGGATTCCGCAGCATTAGCTGAGTGTAGCCAAATTGACGAGCAAATCGGCTTGGCAAGTATGGTTCCAGATAACACCTGTTCTGATTACGGTAGACCAGATGCGAAGGCCGGATACTCTGCAACCAACGAAAACTCCATTTCGGCAAAGTAACCGCATCCTCGCCAGAATCAACCAAATCCTGGTCGGCCTCGAAATTCTTGAAGATCGGGCCAACTTTCACAATTTCCCACCCCTGAAGGAAGGACAAAACCCTCCTACAAACAGGGACGCCAGTGTAAGACCACTTCCTCTTGTAGAAGCGGCGAATGAAGGCATCTCCTTCAACATGGTCCTCCTCAGGACCAGGACTTATCACATTCGGATGATGTAAATCAGCCAACCCATGAGATAATGGAAAGGCAGCTCGGCCCGGGGAAAGTTGTCATTATTACCTTTCTCATGGATCACATCATCAGTGAAAGACCTCAAACCGCGCAGCAGGTTGCACACCATCGCGGGGAGGAGAGCCAGAGGTCGTCCAAAGGCCAACTTCACTGCAGGCAAAATGAGATTCCGATGTACCCTCTCAACAGCACCGGATCCCCCTGCAAATATGCAATCCCGGAGCCATATCATCAAGTAGGCCGTCAACACTGCCTTAGATGACATCCGGTGCCCGCAGTGCCAGAAACAGCTGTACGTGTTCTTTCGCTCTCATTTGAGTGTGGGGTCCTCTCGTCCAGCCGGGTTATTTCAGAACTCACTTCTGCGGGTGTCAAGCCCTGCGGAGTCGCAAACCGGATCCTCGAAGGATCCGCCAAATCCTGTCTGAAAACATAGTCCCTCCAAGCAGTCACGTGAGGCTGGGTCTTACCCTTGTCCCTCCGGTGCATCAGATAATGATGGCTCGTCACCTCCTTGAAAACGGCCATCATCTCCGGGTCCTTATCTTCCAAGACCTGGATCTCTTCATTTGATGGGAAATATTCCTCGTACGGTTCCGAGCCCCAAGGAAGCTTGGACACTTCATACATCTCATGAAGGGCCAATCCCAACTCCCCCACTGGAGTAAAGAAGCTGCCAGTCTGGGCGTTGAAAAGCTCCAAGAGCGCAAGGAACATCGGCTTATTGAGGTCCACGCCTGCCTGCGTGGCCCGAATGGCGGCAGTCAGCCCTATCTCCTTAAGCTCAACTTTGAACCTAGAAAGCACCCAGGAGGTCAACTCGTCCCACTTTGGGATGTAGTGACACCAACCTTCGACTCTAAAACCAGCTGTCGGATACGTGACCTTCGACGTCAGCATCCGATTTGCAAAAGTCGGGGCACTGAAGGGAAACGTGTCATTTGGGACTTCACTATAGATGCTCCCAGGACGCAAAGCTCGGTAACTGAACGAAGAACCAGTTCGTGAAGCGGTCAAAGTGTCTCGCTGGTTCGAGGTGGTGTCAATCGAAAGGGAACCCCCCAAGGCACCTCCTTGAGAAGGAGTAAGTTCCCAACCCATCCTTCTCTTCGAAGCTAGACGATAAAAGGCTGTCAGTGGCAACTGGCGGTCAACCTGCCGCATGTATAACATCATGCCCTTAGCAGCAAAGAACCAGTCTTCTCTGATCTTTATTATCTTCGCCTCGGAAGAGACTAATCGGTCGCCAAACAGAAAGGCAGGCTTTAAGAAAGTCACACCTTCAGAATCAGCAGACTTCAGTTTACCGCTCTCCATCATACTCTGGAGGAAAAGCGGCAACTGGACCTGGATTTGTAGCATCCTCTCACGAGGTTGGTCCTGAAGGATAGCATCCTTTGCAGGGTTGATCACCGCCTCATCAAAATCAACTCCCATCTGACAAAGAGAAGCGTCCAGAAGGACCTCATTCAACAAAGGGATCGTCATCGACACTGGCACAACAAAAGAGGAAGTCAGGCAAAAAGACAAAATATGTCAAGCAGACTGGCGCATTGCCAGGGTATGAACCCATGCGCATCTGCTTCGGCGCATCATCAGGGCATAGGCCCATGTGCGTCAGCATGTCTCGGCGCATCATCAGGGCGTAAGCCCATGCGCGTTGGCATTGGAGCTTCGGCGCATTATCAGAGCATGAGCCCATGCGCGTCAGCAAAGGCTTCGGCGCATCTTCAGGGAATAAAACCCATGCGCGTCAGCCATTAAAACCTCGGTGCATAATAAAGGTATAAACCTATGCACGTCGGCAGGATAGAACCTCGGCGTATCATCAAAGACCGAAGTCTATACGCGTCGGCAGTTAGGGCACAGGGCCCAAAGCAGAGACGAAACTCACCTGTCACCTCAGGACGAACGTCGGCAAGAGTGGTAGGTACATCCTCATCCGCGGACTCCTTCGCTTTCTCCTTTCCCTTGCCGGCAGCGCCGCGAGGAGTCTTGGGAGCCATTCTCTCGAAGAAGGAGAAGTTAGGGTTTTGAAGAAGAAACTCTAAAGAAGCAGAGGCACAGAGAAGAAGAACTCTTTCTCTCTCCGACTCTTACCTATTTATAGGGCATGGTCGCACGCGTGAACAGATGACGTGTGATCTCAGCCGTCGCCTCGGGTTCTGTGCAAGGATAGCAGCAAATAAAACCAAAAGATCATCATTAATCTTTTCGGTTACCGAGGCACCATCATCATTAACTGAGAAGAGCATGCGCCCGAACAGGCATGCGCCCAGAAATCATGCGCCCTGACCTCCATGCTTCTTATTCAAAGTATTCCAAAACTTACTCAAAAGTTTTGAAAACTTTGAAGGGGGTCTTGTAGAAGCATGGAATTTCACAACCAGAAAGCCCATGCGCCAGACACTACATGCGCCAGAACTCAGATGAAGAACTTCACAGCAAAGTCAATAACTATAGACATTTGAAGAAGGACTTTTTATTTATATATAAAGTCTATTACATGTCTAGAAAAGGCTGTACAAAGGAGAATTCCTACAAAGGAAAGAGCCTAAGTCTACAGCCAGCGGCCATCATGCGCCTTCAGATAAGCGCAGCAACCACCATGCACCACCAGATAGGCGCAGCATCACTATGCGCCACCAATAAGGCGCAGCAGATATCATGCGCCTCCATCCAGGCGCATCCCATCATCTCTTCAGCACCTCAGTTATGTGCATCCCTTCAGCCAAATTCTTCCAGCCAGGCTCACCTGGCCGAGCAGAGCCCAGTTATGTGCCGCTCTTCCAACCAGGCTCGCCCGATAAATGCTTCGACACAAAGCATTTAACCCTCTGGCTGGAACCAAGGAAGAGAAGAGCACCGCAAATGCTGTGGCCAAGGGGAGGCTTCGAAAGATCCTCCAAAGCCGAAGGAAGACCGTGATCGAAACCATGGCTAAAGGAGCAGCTTTCGACACGATCAAAGTGGGGAAACCCCACTTTGCAGGAAGAGAGAGCCTTGCACCGCCATTCCGATCTACGGCTCTTCCGGAATAACGGAGACGAGGCTCGAGCATCCTTATCTTTGGATGCAACAGGCACCTTCCGCCTGCCTCAGAAGCCCTCGACTCCGTCTTTTGGATGTAACAGTCACCTTCAAGTGCATCAAAGATAACACAGCGTCTCATCTTCACCCTCGGGAGCACTTCGTCAGCAGAATGCACCCGTATGTTCAAATTCATATTGGAAGTACGTGAGGGAATGAGAAGCAAATCTTCTCTCCATGCCACTATTTATAGGCCGGGCAGATCAAACCCACGCGCCAAGTGGATGGCCCTCCGAATTCCGTGCAATGAATTTACATTAAATGGATGAACCGGACGCCTCGAATTCAGCCAAACGGCTATTTATAGCACTCGAAGAGCGAGACAGCCGCATCATTAAAAGACATGTCCGATGCGCCAGCCAGACAGCGCATCACACGGACGCGCCCTTCGGCGTCAGGCGCATCACACAGACGCGCCCTACAGTACTCGGCGCATTACAGAGGGTGCACCCTCACACATCTCCATACCGAGTGGAACGCCAACCGACGCGCCCACTCAGCTGTCCATCGAACATCACCAACATTAAATGCTGAACTGACAGAGTTGGCAGCACGCCTCCCAAAGTCTGAACAGTTGACAGCTTTTCAGAAAACGAAGCGTCGGCAACGTCAGCATCATCATGACCTTGTTCCGACGGCTACTGCCACGTGGCCACTCCACCATCAGCATGCGCCTCTTACGGCCATGCGTCCAAATCAGCATGCGTCTCAAAAGCCATGCGCCTCAGACTGCTCTCTGATCCCGAAAGACAGAAGGAAAGTCGCCTGCATGCGCCTCAAAAGCCATGCACCCCAAATGGTTTGTAACTCCTAAAGGTTATGAGCCGCAGCCTCCTCCTGCGCCCAATCCAAGGCGCAGCCCACCAGATCACTCCTCTCCACCAAATCCGAGATCTTCGAACCAGGAGTCGACGACACGTGTCTTTTGACTCAATTCGTCCAAGATTTCAGCAACGGAAAGATCTTCTCTCTGCTACGTGCCGGCTCACAACAGCAGTATGAAGAGTTCTCCCCTCGATCAGGGCGCAGCATCCATGCGCCTCCACCAGCAACCTCCACGTGGCGTTCCCACACCGGCGCATCCTACATGCGCGCATGAGCAGCCAGCCTACAAAACTATAAATAGAAGGGTCATCTCCTTCACACACACACACACAGAGACTCAGAACAGAAGACTCACAACACAGAGAGAATCACCGAGAGGCAGTTCTAGACACTCAACGTCTTCCTCCTCTCAGCAAGCTCCAGCACCCAGAGCAATCCACACCTTCAGAGAACCGATAACCGTGTCAGCCGGCCAACGGAGTCAACGCATTACCACTCGCTCCATTGGCACTAAGGACCCAGCTTAAACAAAAGTGTACTCCTAGGACTACATCTAAGTCCTATATTGTATCACTGTTCTGTTTGTATTAAGATTTCAATCAAAACAATTTTAATGGCAAACACGGCAGTCAGCCCAATCGCCTTGAGCTCAGTTTTGAACATTGACAAAACCCAGAGGGTTAACTCATCCCACTTCAACACGTGATGGCACCACCCTCAACTCGAAAACCTTCTTTCGGATACGTGATCTGCGATGTCAGCATCCAACTTGCAAAAGTTGAAGCCCCAAAGGCAAAGGTATCAGGAGGAACGACATTGTAGAGGCTCCCAGGACGTAAAGTTCGACAACTGAACGAGGCCCCGGTTCGCGAGGCGGCCAAGGTATCCCTCTGATTCGAAGAAGTAACATCAATACGAAGGGTACCTCCTACTGCCCCTCCTTGAGAAGGAGTAAGCTCCCATGGCATCCTCCTTTTGGAAGCCAAACGGCAGAAAGCCGTCAGCGGCAATTGACGCTCAGACTGCCGCATGTATAGGGCCACGCCCTTCGCCGAGAAGAACCAGTTCTCTTTAATCTTCAATATTTTGCCTCAGTAGAGGTCAACCGGTCACCGAACAGAAAGACAGGCTTCAAAAAAGTCACGTTCTCAAATTCAGCTAATTTTAATCTGCCACTCTCCATCATATTCTGGAGAAAAATAGGCGACTGATCCCAGATTTGCAACATTCTCTCGGAAGGCTGGTCCTGCATGATAGTAGCCCTCGCAGGATTAACAACCTCCTCATTGAAGTCAATTCCCATTTGGCAGAGGAAAGCATCCAAAAGGACTTCGTTCAGCAAAGGGATTGTCATTGACACTGACAAAAAACAAAAAGTCAGGCAATAAGAAGAGAAAGAGGCTTACGAGAAGGACGAAACATTTGGGGCGCGTTCAAAGCTTCTGCGCCTCATCAGGGCCCAAAAAGGCCCATATGCATTGAGGCCTTGGTGCATAATCAGGACAGAAGTCCATGCGCGTCAGCGGGATAGCCTCGACGCATAATCAGGACAGAAGTCCATGCACGTCAGCGGGATAGCCTCGACGCATAATCAAGACAGAATTTCATGCGCGTCAGTGGGATAGCCTCGGCGCATAATCAGGACAGAAGTTCATGCACGTCAGCAGTAAAGCCTCGGCACATAATCAGGATAAAAGTCCATACGCGTTACTGGGATAGCCTCGGCGCATAATCAGGACAAAAGTCCATGCGTGTCGGCAACAAAGAGTTAGGGCACAACAACAGGGTGCAACTCATCCGTGTGTGCACCAACTCGTCTAAAAATGTCAAGAAGTACTCATCCATCACCACTGGCCGGACGTCTGCGGGAGCCGCAGCAACGATAGAAGAATCCTCCTCATCCAACTCCACGGGCTCTTTTCCTTTGCTTCGCCCTCGGCCAACACCACCGCGAGGAGTTTTGGGAGCCATTTCGAAAAAAGAAGATTAGGGTTTTTTTGAAGAAAAAAACTCTAAAGAAGAAGATAGCAAAGAGAGAAAGAACTCCCTCTCTCTATCAGACGCCTATTTATAGGCTTGGGTGACGTCAACCGCCATTTAGGGTTTTGTGAAAGTGATAACCGTGGATAGTCCAAAAGATCATCATTAAATCTTTTTTATTTGTCCCGAAGCATTATCATTTGGGCATTTAAAACTGGAAGGAGCATGCGCCCCAGAACAGTTATGCGCCTCGGACAGTCATGCGCCCCAGAGAAGACACCACCATGCTTCTTATTCAAAGTATTCCAAAACTTGACAAAAAGTTTTAAAAACTTTGAAGGGGGTCTTGTAGAAGCATGGAATTTCAGGAATGAAAATCCTATGCGCCTAACATTACATGGGCCTGGGAGCTCAGATGAAGTACTTGGCACAAGCAAACAGCAAAATCATAGACATTAAAAGAAAATTTTTTTTATTTCATATAAAAGTCTGTTATATGTCTAAAAAAGGGCTTTACAAAGAAGAATTTCTACAAAGAAAAGACCCTAAGTCTATAGCTAGGTGCATCATCTCTTCAGCATCTCAGTCAGGCGCATCTCTTCAGCAGCTCAGTTATGTGCATCCCTTCCGTATCTCAGTCATGCGTATCATAAAGTCTCAGCATGTGCGCTCCACTTCGATCCGATCGGGCGCTTTGACTAATGAAGCATTTATTGAGCAAGGGTGGGCGATCAACCCCACCCTAGCGAGAGAAAGATCTCTCCAAAGGAAGAGGAGAGCACCGCAATCGATCCGCAGTAAAATAAGGCTTTCAACACAACCAGAATGGGCAACACCCACTCTAGCTGGAGGAAGAGCTCTCCCAAAGCCCAAAGAAGATGATTGGGGTACCACAATTCTGATCTGCGGCTCTTCCAGCATAACGGAGACGACGAGCATTCCGACCTTCGGATGCAACAGGCACCTTCCGCCTGCCTCAGAAGCCCTCGACTCTGACTTTCGGATATAACAGTCACCTTCAAGCGCATGAACGAAGACAAGTCGTCGCATCTTCATCCTCGGGAACATCTTGTCAACAGAATGTGCTCGAGCAAACATGTTCACTTCGGAAGGATGTGAGAGAACGAGAAGCAAACCCTCTCCTTGCCACTATTTATAGGCCGGGCAAATCAAACCCATGCGCCAAGTGGCGGGCTCTCCGAATCCCGTGCAGTGAATTTGCATTTATGATGATGAACCTGACGCTTCGAATTCGACCAAGTCAAAAACGGCTATTTAAAGCACTCGAAGAACGCAACAGTCGGACCAATAAAGGCACGTCATGCAAACGGATGCGCCGGCCAGACACCGCGCATCGTGTAGACGCCCCCATTCCAAAGCGCCCCGTAAGGATGCACCCAACAAAGCATAGATCCATATGTCCTAATCAATATGGACCCATGCATCCATTTCGGCTCGTCACCCATCAAGCAATTAATGCTCAAGTGACAGAGTTGACAGCACGTCCCCCGAGGACTAAACACTTAGCAGCTTTTTCAGAAGATGAAGCATCACTGACATCAGCACATCATTACTTTCCTCCGACGGTTACAAGCCACGTGGCCGCCCAACCATTTCGCATGCGCCTCTGCGGCCATGTACCCAAATCTTTGTATGCACCTCAAAAGCAATGTGCCTCAGACTTTTTTCTGATCCCTAAAGATAGAGGTCAAGTCACTACTGAAGCCCCGCATGCGCCTCAAAAGCCATGCGCCCAGACTGGTTCGTGACTCCTAAAGGTTACAGGCCAAAGTCTACTCATGCGCCCAATCCTAGGCGTATCCTGTCAGATTACTCTCCACCAAATTCGAGATCTTTGAGCTACGGATATGCACCACGTGTCTTTTGACTCAATTCAGCCGATGAAGGGGTGCTAATCGCCCAAGATCTCAGCAACCGAAAGATCTTCTCCATTGCTACGTGTCAGCTCGGTCGCAGCCTACCAATGCAATAGGAAGGGTTCAACTCCTTAATCAGAATGCATCGTCCATGCTCCTCCATCAGCAATCACCACGTGGCACCCCCACAAACAGGCGCATCCTATGCGCATATGAGCAGCCAACCTGCTGCTTATAAATAGAAGGATTATTCCCTCTCACACACACACAAAGACACACAGAGACTGTGAGAGATCAAGACACACAGTCAACCAAAGCATCAGAGTTTACTCCCAGAGATCGGAAGAGACACTCAACGTCTTCTTCCTATCCGTAAGCTCTAGCATCCAGAGCAACTCAGACCTTCAGAGAACCGAGAACCGTCGTCAGATCGTCAACGGAGTCAACGTATTACCACTCGCTCTATCGACACAGGGACCCAGATAAACAAAAGTGTAGTCCTAGGACTACATCTAAGTCCTACATTGTAACACTGTTCTGTTTGTAATTGAAATTTGCAATCAAAAGATTTTAATGGCAAACACCCTATGCACCGGCTAGCGACGACCAACACTGCCATTAGCGGTTTCAACTCGGGAAGGAGCTATCCCTTGGGAAAGATTCGCTTGAAATATCAGATTGGCGACCTGAAGACGGAGGTTACCTGCTATGTCATAGACGCAGATACGTCCTACAATATCCTCAAGCGACGTCCGTAGATACATTACTATATGATCCTGCCATCCACACTCCACTAGTGCTTCAAGTATGTCAGTAAGCACAACTTCGTGAAGACAGAATTCGCCGACATCGATCCCTTCAAAGGGGTTGAGTCTTATTACTCTTCGGAGGCTTGTCTATATGAAGAATTCAAAAGCAGATAACTGACGAACTGGAGGCCATAACTGGGTCAAAGGAACCTTTGAAAATCCATCTCCAACTCGTAAATCGGGCAAAACCGTACCCCTTATCGTAACTTTGCATAAAGAGGTGCCCGGTTCCTCCGCCCCAGCTGTGCAGTTGGAACCGATGGTCATCCGACTTCCGAGGTCCAGCCAGGAGCCAAAATTCGTCGTAGGGCCGATGGTGATTCGATTGCCGAAATCCAGTTAAAGGCAATCGAAAGATGCAAAATCCTCTATCGAGCCGATGGTTATCCGTCTCCCCAAGACGAGCCGGCAACCAAGTGTTGATCCGATGCCCTCAGGTAAGCCAATGCCACAAGCAGAATCCTTGGTGGTCAAGTTGCCCAAGACAACGTCCCAACCTCCGGTCACGCAGGGGGTAGCTGAAGAGGAGGCAGAACTCGCAAAGTATCTGGTTGCACATGTGGATAGTCACTATCCTGATGATGAATCCCTGTGGAAAAAATTCCTTATTTCATCAATAAGAGGCTACCTTTGAACTACCCTGAGAGCAATCTGATGTATGCTGTGGAGCACGGTCTGGACATTAACCTATATACACAAGTGACAACTGTCCATACCGTAAACCGACTTACTCCCATTAGAGGTGCCTACTTCTTAGTCCCAGATAGAAGAAAAGGGGATCACACAATCATCTTTGGTCGGAAAGAAGGTCCTCAACCTTTCATGCCAGAAGAGTTCGATCTCGAACCCGACACTGGAAGATTGTCGCTCTACCTTTATAGTCCCCAAGCCAAGTACTTCATACAAAAGCAGGGGTACGACATGGAG
>JANAVB010013254.1:0-52365 GCA_029216955.1 Iris pallida
TCACCAACAAGATCATATCTAAGGTCATTGCTACCAGAATGGCTGGCCTTCTTCCGAAGATCATCTCGAAGGAACAGAGCGGGTTCGTTCGCGGAAGGAATATCCAGGACAATATTATGCTGGCCCAAGAATTAATCACCTGCATGAAATTTCCAGTGAGGGAAGGCAATATTGCCGTTAAAATCGACATGGAGAAAGCTTATGATGGACTGGATTGGCAATTTATGATCTGGGTTTTCAGAGCCTTCGGCTTCTCGAAAACCTGGACTAATATCGTCTGGAGATCTATCAGCAACTCGTGGTTCTCCACGGTCATCAACGGCCAAGCAGAGGGATTATTCAAATCCTACCGCGGGGTGAGACAGAGCGACCCGCTATCCTCTACCATTTTCATCATCGCAGTCGACGCCCTGAGTAGGAACCTTAATAATATGATCCACACCCCCAACTTCCAGCACTATCACACATCCAGTGGATGCCCTATCATCACCCACCTGGCCTTTGCTGACGACTTATCTTCTCGTCCGGGGATGAAGGATCAGTGTAAGTGGTTCACAACACCCTCACGAGATACTCCAGATGTTCCAGCCAGAAGATGAACCACTCCAAAAGCGTTATCTACGCCCACTATAACACCAACAGGGAGCACGCCAACAAACTCTCCGAGTTAACATCCTTTACGGTTGGTAAGCCCCCGTTCACCTATCTCGGGTGCCCTTTAGTGTACGGGAAGTCCAGCCTCAGTATATTCCAGGACTTGACCACCAGAATCAGGAAGAAACTGGAAGGGTGGCATAACGCCACTTTATCCCCAGGTGGCAAGATGATCCTTATCAATCACGTGCTTTCCTCTATCTCAATCTACACCCTAGCAGCATGTTCGTCGGCCATTAAGGTTCTTTCCTCGATCGAACGGATCTTTTGCAATTTCTTCTGGGGGTATTGCAACGGCCAGGATAAGCATCACTGGGCCAGTTGGGACTCTGTGGCTCTACCAACCGGCGAGGGGGGTCTGGGTTTTACCAAACTCACTTATATTGTTAAAGCATTCTCGATGAAACTGTTGTAGAATCGACGCACGAGCAGCAACTTATGGAGCAGGTTCTTGAAAGCTAGATACTTCAAACACATCTACCCCTCAATGGCTATTTCCAACTGCAGATCCTCAGCGGCCTGGCTTCGCATCCTCATCGGCCGCGACCTTGCCGAACCGACGATGAGACTTCAGCTGGGAGCAGGTGATTCGAACCTATTCCTTGAGAGAAGGGTTGGAGAGAGCATGATACCGAGTCTCACCGAGACTCCGAGAGATTGTAAGATCAGAAACCTGTAGGACCCCACCACCGACGACTGGCACTGGGACCAGATTCGTGAGTGGTCCGGTATCGACGCGGCGGAGAGCATCCGTGAGCGCGGATTACGAATCGACAGCGAGGCGGTTGAGTTAAAATGGACCCTCGAGGCATCCGGGGCATTTTCTGTGAGGTCGGCGAGAACCGCCATCCGAGACACCGGCCGGCCGTACCTCCCTTTGGCGTATTTTTGGCATTCCTGTATCCCCAAGAAATGGTCCTTCCTATTGTGGAGAGTCCTCAGTAAGAGACTGTCGACAGATGACATCCTTACCACCATCGGGATCAGCTTAGCATCAGCTTGCTCCTGCTGCTCCGCACGCCAGATGGAGACTATCGATCACATATTCCGACAGGGGGAGCTACCGGACAGGACGTGGACTTCCCTTAACCAGCTTTTCAGCATGGAGCAAGGCGGCGGACACTTCCACGATCTTCTGGTTTCTTGGGGTTCTGCTTTCCACGGCCACCAGATCGTCGTAGCGGCTGCCACATGGGTCATTTGGAAGAATCGCAACAAAGCGAGATACGAAGGTCACCAATACTCGGCGAACCAGCTCTTTCGGAAAATAGCTCGACAATGCCGTAAGCGGAGCATCCGGTGTTCCCACAGCCCGAGAGCATTTTGGTCGGTGCTACCCCGGTAGCCCCAGGCGACAGTTTTGCCCTTTTCCCTCCTTCTTTTTGTGGTATACCTGTATAGGCCTCGGCATTTTGTGCCTTGTATACGGTTTTTCTGCGGTCTTTGTGCCGTCTTTAATAAATTAAGGAGGTTTATATATATATATATATATATATATATATTATATATATATATATATATATATATATATATATATATATATATATATATATGTCTCTCTTTATTGATAAATACAACATATACGAAGGCTCATAATAGCCAACTGAAACTTGCCAACTTGGCTTATGCTGAAACTTGTCAAATTTGGCTTACGACTCACTGATACAAAGGAATTACAATGTTTCATACATAACGTCCTTTATAATAGAAAACATTTTTTTTTACAAAAAAATGCTCCAACTTGCCAAAAAAATTCACCGATGCCTCAAAATTGTCCAAACGACTTTCCCACACATATAGAGGAGGGGCTCAACACATCGAGGAATGCACTTGTGAGTAACGCCAATCTGACTCACATAAAATCAATAGTGTTGTTATGTGGCAGTTATATTATTAATAATGATATTTCTATTCTTGCCTTAGGGTCAATTAAAATTAATATATGATATAAATGTAAAAGCATAATAACTTTTTCCATACAGTGATTCTTACCCATGGTCAATTATCCTTTCCGATAAACAAGTATGGGTTTACTCTTCCTTGTATAAGAAAATATTAAGGATGTAGCCTGTCTATATGAAGGTCATTGGTGAATCACCATCTTGGATTATTTTATGGAAAATACGGTGACCATTTTATAACAAGGTAGCGAGCCCTATTGAAGGTCCCATAATTTTTTGCTAGCTCTTCAACACTATCTATCCTCATTCCTTCTAGGCTGAATCGGTTCCTTGGTCCCGAAATATCGTTTGAGGAAATTTTTTCCACAAGTTATCCATGACCATGCATGCATATATAACTTAGCTATAAAAAGAACACATCATGCATGATAATAGAAAACTTGAATAATATGCCATAATTCTTATCAGTCTTACCGCATTTCCTCAAGCTACTGCTCGTAGTACTTACCACAAAATTGAGGGACTTAACTCTTACTGCCCAATCTAGGGACTTACAATAAATGATGACTCAATGGTCCTAAATATTTTTCCATATTTCCATTATTCTTTTGTAGAACGTTAGCAACAACATGCTTAACATTTTTTTATCTTTTGCAACTCTTGTTAAGGTATCATTTATCAAAAAACACAATACACAAACAAACATAATCGTTTTGTTAAGCGTAAAGATAAAGAAGCGAAGGATCAACACCACCAACCTCTATACAAATTCTTTATGTCTCGATCAGATAGCTTTCTGAATGATTCCACCTCTTGAATCCAAGTTCAACTAGGCCCTTCGAGCCAACAAGTTAGCATAATACGACGCACGGATTAGAACATTATATAATATACCACTCATGAAAAGTTTTGTCCTCGAAACTAAAAGAATAAACTCATTCCACTTGATCAACTGAGTTTCCAAGAAACTTCTTATTCAGCTACACTTAAATATCTCGTGTTAACTCTTTAACGGATTAACCTCTCGCCAAAGCACATGAATTTGTACAAATAATTTTAATCTACCATTTCTTTTCTCGTCCAATACTCAATTTCTTTAGCATATAATAATTCTTCCTGCAGCTCTATTTGATCTTAGCTTACCATTTGGCTTGGATTGTATACATATTTATGAAGACAGAGAAATCATCGTGTACTTTAGCCAATACCAGTGGTAGTGCAATCAAATATGCTACAGATGCAGCTTTCTTCAAATTCTAAGGGAGTCAATACTCTTAGCCCAACTTGACCTTTTAGCACCAAATTTCTTATAATCATATGATTTTCTGTTAAATTTTTTGCATAATTAAAAAATAAGCGCATCCCATCCTCATATTTTCCATTTTGATAATCCGACATACTCGTTACATCAAGCTCTTCCACACATGAACTCAACAACTTTTCGCAACATCTTCTCCTTCTATCCACTTTGAACTCGTCTTGTATGGATCCCCATTATTTCTCTAGTATAGATTTTCTTTTATCTCTATTAGTACGAATCCTTTTCTTGTCTTAGCCAAGTCTTTTAAGCACCTTATATAACCAAGTTTTGGTCTAGCCATTCCCAAAGTTTACCAACATTCTTTCGATCTAACATATACATAATATTTTTGTCTCATTCATAACATTCCTCACATGGTACTATTATCCACAATCACCATCCTCTAAAATGTAACATATAAGCATCAGGGACTATCACTAGTAGACATGACACCCCCCTGATCCCGAGGACATACAAGCCTCGGGGTATCCTATGCTCGTCTAGACTAATGAATGATATGCAACTTCTATCATATAAATATTTATCATTTCCAACTTTTCTCTTTTTTCTATCATGCTACGAAGCTAATATCTCCTTTCTTTCTTTCATATCATTTCATTCACCATTTTCAGTCATTCTATATAGTTCTATCTTTACAACATATGATACATAAAACATGTAATCATTCTTACTATACTAGCATGGCAATATTCTCTTTCTCTAAAAAGCATGGCAACCGTTCTTCTAATTAGGCAATAGTCTAACACTTTAAGCATGATGTCTTCTATCTAAACAAGCATTATCAAAGGTTCTTTCATTACACAAGCAGGCAACTTCTCTTGCTAAAGCATACAAGTCATGTACTATTATTCTTATTGATTATAAACTTATTCTTAACAAAAAATGTGCGTTCATTTTTCTTATAGATTCTTTATTAAGAATGAAAGAATAAAAAGTGAAGCCTTGCCCACTCACCATCGTGATACGTCTTCTTGTCCCTATAGTGCCCCATCCCAACATCATGCCCCATTCCTCGTTCGCAGGGAGCACGGTTAAGAAATACTATCGCTATCAATTTGATCGGGACCAATTGAATTAAGATCGTTTTCTCGTTATTGAATGGCTTCTTCGGAATCAAGTCCATCTTCAGTGGGTTACGGCTCGAGGATGGACTTTGCAGCTGAGTCGGGACAGACCTTCCGTTGCTCAGTTTTTTATGCTGCACTTGTTTTTTTGTCTTTGGTTTTATGAATACGTTTTCGTGAATTATTTCGATAGATTTCATTGCTGCATTTTCAAACATCGTATTACATATCGAACTCATAATAAAAGGGTATAGTGCTGAATCGTTTGCTTATGTGATTTTAGTTGATCATGTAGGCGAATACACGACTTAGAAGACCTCTTTTCCTCTCTTTATTCAATCGACTGTGAGTGACTGTCCCTTTGATGGAACTGGGGATTCCCAGGACCCTTTATTTGGTGTGCGTATTGATCGATAGAAAGTTAAACAGATCTAAAATGTGTTCTAACCCTTCATAGACGGAAACTAGGGTTCACAAATTATACCTGCGGCGGAAAGGAGACAAGTAATTCCTGGCAATCTCGAGCGGACGACCCCAAGATCTTCTGTACGTATTCCTTCCTCGAGTTGGACGTCGTGTGGGCGACGATCTCCCGACCTTTTCTTCTCCTTGGCAGCCCTCTCTTTCTCTCCTTACGTGAATCACGAATTTAGAGAAAATTTCAGATTTCTGATCAGTAATCTGGCGGCCAGAAAATAGAGAATATATATAGGCTACGGCAGGGACCATGAGGAGAAATTAGGGTTAAGCCTCCTAACGGATCTGGATATCCTATGTTCAGCTCGAACACACAATCCAGGCCCATTAACAATAGTTCGGTCCACTAATGAGCTATTGTTGCACTACCTTCCTAATCCCAAATTATGTTTGTGGGCTCCTTTTATTATATGCTCGTTTGGCTCCCCATGTTAAGATATCGTATGTTCGTCGATCAAATTAAGTTACTAACAACTATATTGATTCGAAATCTTTTATCCTTAAGTAGTACCGCTCAACTTTATTTGTCATGTCGGATATAATCCACCTGCAGGATTTACATGACAATTCTTATGAGCTCCTTAAGAGGACATCATTAACCCGATGTATCGGGACATGGATTCCATTTATAATCAACAGCCCATCATACATACAATGTTATTACCCAATTCATAGAGGTTGTTGATCCATAATGAATCTCACTTTTTATGAGTCAAAGTAATGCACACTGCATATATATGTCCATTTTTATATCCGGATTAAGAGCACAAGCATCCATAATAACAGAGTGTTGGCCCAATGATTGTATTATGTTTTTGAATATGGTTAATATGTTAAGTTTAGTACTTCATTATCACTAATCTTCATACTTTCGCGAAAAGCATTTCTACTTATACTTATACCTTTGGTGATATGTGCCTATTGGTTTACATCTTAGTGATATGAGCTTATCTATCTTAAATTTAATTGGGTTGCCAAAATCAAAACTATGTTTTTGATTGTGGTCATTCAATTAAGTTTAATCATTATGATATCACTAACATTTATGCTATCACCTTAGCACTTATACTTAAACTCAGCATTGTCCTAATGTGCTTTAACCTATCATAGTTGCTACTATGTATATTGCTTTGTTCGTCTAACATGTACATGCAGAAAAGTAATAAGCAAGATCAATGTGGACATATGCAATGAAGAAATCAGGGTGGGGCAAAGATGATGGATCCCACAAGATTTTTCTGAACCACCCGATGACATCTCTGGAGCCACGCACCGGGGGTTCCGCTGTCCGGTCAGCGGAGGGGGTCGAGGGGGCAGCGCCCTTCGTCGGGGGTTCGGAGGCGAAGCCCCCGAAAGGTATTCAGTTTTTACAAACTGGATATCTTTGGACAGCTGCCGCCAAGGAAAAAAGCCAGCACGTATCAAAGGAAGAAGCCAAGCCATGCCATCATCATTTCAAGACTCTGAAGAAGCCTGCACCTGCCTAAGTTTATCTGGAGTCTATAATGAGTCTTAGGAATTATTATAAACACAAAAAATGGATGGCAAAATCGAAAGCTGGGGCAGAAATAAGCCCAGGATCATTTTTGGTGGAAAATGGCATACCGACGGTATATCGGCGTATACCGACGGTATACCGGCGTATACCGATGGTATACCGTTTTTTGTTTACATAAAGTTTTTGTTTACAAAACCGGCATACCGCCGGTATACCGGTCCATACCGACGGTATACCGCTTCTGAAACGTTGAAATTCCAACGGTCGGATTTCCAGCCATTAATGATCCCAACGGCTATATTTCTAGCCGTTGCAATCCCAGACCGGTATACCGCCGGTATGCCGGATCATACCGGCGGTATGCCGGTTCGTGACTGAAAAGTTGCCTTTGGCCCTTTTCAATGCTTTGGTTATAAATAGCCTTGAACCCCTTCATTCAAGGTTGATGCTTTGAGCCTAAAAATTTCTAAACCACCAAAGGCTATCCACAAACAACTCTACAAAGCTTTCATTTGCCATTCACAAATTGTGTTAGAGTTATTGAGTTGAAAAGTGAGATCTTCATCCTATTGTATAAGGAGATCAAAACCTATTGTGAAAGGTTGAAGTTGGAGAGTCTTCGTATCCAAACTCTCGGTTGAAGTTGGGGAGACTTCGTATCCAAACTCTCGGTTGAAGTCGGAGAGCCCTTCGGATTAAAGCTCTTGTGTAAGAAGTTGGCGAGTTCTTCGGATCCAAACTCGTGTGTAACTATTTGCTCAAATAGTGGATTAAAACCGGAGAGAGTTCCGGAACTGGACTGCCTCTTAGGAGGATACCAGGATACATCGGGTGTCGGTATTGTGTTTGCTTCTTCTCTTGCACTTATATTTTTAAATTGCCAATTAGCTTGTGCTAAGTGCTTGATTAGTTAGCTTGACCCTATTCACCCCCCCTCTAGGGTTCCTACAATTGGTATCAGAGCGAGGACTCTATTGTTAGGCTTAACATCCTTATAGTAGATCCTTGTTATTTTTCTATGGAAACCTATTCCTCATCCTCCGATAAAGAGGGTTTTATTTCTAGTAGCATAGATAATCATGTTTCTTCTAAATGCAAGAAATGCTCTAAGTAGAAAGCCATGGCTAAACAATCCTTAGAGATTCTTGACAACCTTCATTCTACAAATGAAGAACTTTCTAAAAAGGTTATTCATTTAGAAGAAGCAAATGAGTTTTTGAGAAATGAAAACAATGTTTTATTATCTAGACTTGATTCTCAAAACTCATCTTGTGTTTCTTTAAAGAGTTTGAATGAGGCTTTAATTTTGAAAATCAAATCTCTTTCCTCATCAATAGAAGATCTTAAGAGACAAACACATAAGCTTAATCATTTGCATGATTCTTCTATTGACACTTTAAAGAAACGAAATGATGCTTTTATCTCTAGAATTGCTTTATTTGAAAAAAAGAATAATGCTTTAAATGTTAAATTTGATTCTCTTACTTGTATGCATGATGATTTATTATTAGAACATAATATTCTTAAAACCAAATCTTCTCATGCTCATTCTAGAGATATTCATCATTCTAGTATGTCACATGTTCATAACCATGCTCATTCTGATACAAGTGCACACACTAGTATTAGGTGCTTCTATTGCTCTCGTATTGGACACATGAGCTTAACTTGTCCTATTCGTAGGAAGTTTTCTATCAATGTTAGAGTAAATAGTATATGGGTCCCTAAAGCTAACAAATATGGATCCAAGTTTATTTGGATACCAAAGTCTTCGTCTAATGTTGTAGGTGGAGCTTCTTATATCGGGACATAGAACCGAGGAGCGTGTTGGTGGTTGCAAAGCTCAAAGGTCATCTTCCAAGCAATTGTACCAACACAAGTATGGCCACTAGAGCCACTTTGGTAACATGCTAAACGATTCTCTTTTAATGGTTTGTATTAGTAGAATCTAGCATGTTTCTCTTGATGTTTTGCTACTGGCTCACATTGATATCCTTAGTTGCTTATTGTATAAATCAATATGAGATATAATACTAGCATGCTTAGTTAATTCTCTTATTATTTCTTTTATCTAGCATGACTAGTTACTTAGCTTAAATGTTTAGTTCACACGTAGTTTATCACTCATTTTCTATTAAGTGTGACACATTTAATTTATGCATGCTTGTTATTCTTAATCTTTATTTATAAAGCATGTATATCACTCTAGTCCATAGGAGCTTGGTTTTGATTTGAGTTAATATGATTTTAACTCTCCGTCTTTAAAGTTTTTGAAATAATTATTTCTTGCCGGTTTGTATTTAATGTGTCTTATTTACTTTAAATCGGTATTTACGAATATATGTGTTTAGCACAAGCTTCTTATTCTTGACAAGTATATACTTATACTTCTTTTTAATCTTGTGCTTACATAATATATTCATTATTGATTCTCATACTTTATCTTGATTATCTTCTTGAGAATCAATTATGTCTTTGCCTAATAAAGTTTATTTATACATGCTTTTGAATTTGTGATGGTTTCTCAAATATTCATCAAGGATACATGACTATATTCATTAAAATTTTCATTTACTTATAGTTCATGTATCTCTTATATTGATATCTATTTTTATATAAATACCTTTATGTAGGCATTTGAGTTAAGCTAAATTTTTATTCATACATGTTACTTCTAAACTTGTGCTTAACTCATACTCTAGCTATTGATTTTTTTGAATCAATATGCTTCTTCCTTAAAGCTTTCTTTAATGATGTCTTTTTAGCTTTTTGGTTGACTTTATGGATACATGTTCTTAATGGATTTTTGATCTTTTCATGTATGCCTATTCGTGATATATATATAGTTTCATATATATAAATGATTCCTAGCTTTTGATATTCATTTGTTTTAATTCTTTAAGTTGGGATGGTGAAAGAAAATATTTGTTATGTATTGCACTTGACTATTTATGGAAGTTCTTTTAAGAATCACAAGGTTTTGTACTTTGTCTTGTTTTCATATTAACCTCCGTTTTTAGTGCACATTTTTAAATCTATATCATCTATATATTTCTATAGTGCACTATGACAGCTTTTTCGTAAAATATGATTCTTCTATCTTTTGCACATTTAGCTTTCTTGATCTTAATAATCTTTCATTGCTCATTCCTTAGATTTATGCTTCTTTTTGAATTATTGTTGCCCAATGATGTTTTTGTAGCACATGAGAATACTTGTAATTATTACATCATATTTCTCATGAATTTAGCTACTATGGTTTGAGCTTTTGTGTTGAGATTTTTCTATTTCTAGAGAATACACTTATTTTATAATGGCTATAATATTTTGCATTCTCTAGATCGATCTATTATTTCATCAATACTTGGCAAAGAGATTTATTTTATTATGTTTTTATGAATATCTCTTTTGGCCTATTCTTGATAAGAGTCTAATTCTTTTTATTTTTGATCTTCTTGCTATTATCATTGCTTAGTAAATAGTCTATAAATTATTTTGATCATTCAAAATGTATGCCCTTAATTGTGAACTCTATGCTTAAGCAAGTATCTTTATTAGTGACTTAAGATTAAATGAGCACATTTATCTTGTTAATGGCTTCCCTCATTAATCTTATTTGGATTATATAGTTTGCTTATTTGTGATATATTATTAAGCTATATAATTTTGGCTCACTTTCACACATCTAGCTATATTCCTATACATCAATATATATATGATATACTAGTTTACAAAAACAAGATTTGTGATATGCTTGATCTCTAAAACTAGTTTTACAAATTCTTTATTAGATCTTGTTTTCTCTTAGAGGTTTGTGATTCCTTGTTTTAACTCTCTTCCATAACTAGTCATTAGCAAGTCTCTCTTAAATTTCTCTCACTTTTTGAGTCATGATTTCATCGTATTATCATTTACATATCTTCTTGATTATGTTTGCAATCATTTAGATGAGAATGACTCTTCTCCATATTTTTTATTGATTTATGAGATCTTATCATAAATCTGGATTTGGGATTTTCTTTGTGAGATTTGTTGGATCAGGTTTAATTTGTTTATTTTTATTGATAAAGGATCATAATGGTTGAGTAGTCCTATATTATCTTATTATATGAGTATCAAACTAATTTATTACTCTACTTTGACTACTCATGGATTATCACATATGGGCCTTTGCTATTTGAACTATATTGGTCTTTCATTTAGAAGTAGCAAAGTTTGGATATTACCCGGTTGATGGGTACATATGTGATAAAACATACCTAGTCCATGCAAAGCATTAAATTGGTTGATTCTTTCTTAATTAGATAATCATGGACATGATATTTGTGTTTTATTTTTATTTTTATTTTATTTTTGAGCTATATTCAGTCTATCATCATGATTGTTCTTAATTGACTTTATTCTTTTTCATGATGACATTTTCTCAAAGGATAACATACATTGATCTATCATATTTAAATATGAGATTCTTCTATATAGACTAATGTATGCCATCTTTTGATTATATGTGCTTTATTGGAACATTCTTTTGATCTCTCATCTTTAGTGGCTATTAATTGGTTATCTCTTCTTGACTAAAGATAATTTTATTCGTCTTTTGACGATATTGTAGCCTTATATGCATCGAGCAAGGGGAAGAAATCCATAGTTGATTTACCCCTAGATCTTGTAGTTATCTATTTTATGTTATAAGTGCTTTGGAACTAGATACGCATATTTTGAGGGGGAGCAAATAATTGATTCAATTCATTTATACCCTTAAATATGTCGTATACCTAGTTCATCATGGACCCATACTTTCTTCTTTTTCATATCTTAGTGAATGAGGTCATGATACTTTTATTTGTGAAGGGTTTATGAGAGTATATGCTATTGTCTTTATCACTTATCTCTCTTTTATATGGATTAAATAAGTCATCTTCTTAAATATTAACTTTTATATATTATCTTGATGACTATTGTGCTTTCGTTGTTTTGGCTTTCCTTATACGCTTAATTGATTTGGCTTTTCTTATTGAGGACTTACCTAAAATACATGTTTATCTATATTGGTAATACTTTGAGGGGGAGCATTCAAGTCGACTGAATTTCTCCTTCTCAAGTATTTCTCTCCTTTACCTTCATGTTTATCTAAAAGGGTATTCATATAGCATGATAAGGTATTTGAGTTCAAATGCATGAACTTGGGTAAGCATATAGATTTTGCAAAGAGTGAGATTAGTATATATCAATTGTTCTATTTTTCATTGATCATTCCTTTATTTTGTTCTACTATTCATTTGTGTACAATTTGGACTTTCAAATGGCTTTTTGATCAATGTTTCAAGCTTATATTTCAATTGGTATTAAGTTTATATCTTTCAACTATCTCACTTGGTATTTCTCTTATATCAATTACTTTGCAATTATCTAATCCTCATGGGCTTTTGATTGAAATCCTTGATTGAAATCCTTATTTCAATTGGTATATCGCTTCCTTCCAAAACTAGAGTTTTAATTCATATAATATTATGTTTTGGAGTTTCTTTCTTGGATTTCAAGTTGGTAAAACTATTTTTTGATTGATTATCAATTTTATTTGTTTTACCAACTATATTGTGTTTTGACAAGTTATTTTCCTTTTGGCACTCTACATTTGATATGTAGCTTTATACACTTGTCATTACATCCTTCTTCCATTGTTTATCATTAGTCTATTTTGACCATGATTGTCTATGCCTTCCTCATGCTCTGATTTATGTACTTAAGATTAATTTTCTTTTTACGGGGGAGCCTCTTTTTTTTATCATGTCAAAGGAGGAGAAGTAAGTTTAAGTAGGTGTTTATAAGTAATCTAAGTAGTATGCGTTTAGTGATATTGCTTATATCTTTTGTATATTAGTGATACATGCATCTATTTTGTTCATACTAAACTTAACCGATTTGCCATAATCAAAAAGGGGGAGATTGTTGGCCCAATGATTGTATCATGTTTTGAATATGGTTAATATGTTAAGTTTAGTACTTCATTATCACTAATCTTCATACTTTCGCTAAAAGCATTTCTACTTATACTTATACCTTTGGTGATATGTGCCTATTGGTTTACATTTTAGTGATATGAGCTTATCTATCTTAAATTTAATTGGGTTGCCAAAATCAAAACTATGTTTTTGATTGTGGTCATTCAATTAAGTTTAATCATTATGATATCACTAACATTTATGCTATCACCTTAGCACTTATACTTAAACTCAGCATTGTCCTAATATGCTTTAACCTATCATAGTTGCTACTATGTATATTGCTTTGTTCGTCTAACATGTACATGCAGAAAAGCAATAAGCAAGATCAATGTGGACATATGCAATGAAGAAATCATGGTGGGGCAAAGACGATGGATCCCACAAGATTTTTCTGAACCACCCGACGACATCTTTGGAGCCACGCACCGAGGGTTCCGCTGTCCGGTCAGCGGATGGGGGTCGAGGGGGCAGCGCCCCTCGTCGGGGGTTCGGGGAGAAGCCCCCGAAAGGTATTCAGTTTTTACAAACTGGATATCTTTGGACAGCTACTGCCAAGGGAAAAAGCCAGCACCTATCAAAGAAAGAAGCCAAGCCATGCCATCATCATTTCAAGACTCTGAAGAAGCCTGCATGTCACGCCCCAGAACCAGAATACTGGAGAGCGGGGGAATGACTCAGCCAGCTACGTATTACGGGTAGATGAATACCGTACAATACGATCAATGCTGTCTAACCAGACGAGGGGGTTCATACTACATAAAAGTCTTTCTATGGTCACTTCACATCTATTGTCTCAATCATTCAAAGCAAGAAACAGAAATAGAGAACATGTAAGATAAAGCAGTAAGGCGTCCCAAACGCTCAGTCAAAATGTTCTAGAGATCTGGCTTTACAAAACATAGCCAGATGATGAAGCAAGGTATACACAATTGTTATCAGCTGCAGCCTGACTTAGTTACAACTATGTAAAAGTAAGTACAAGACAGTCCGACTAACATGTCGGTGTCAAACGGCTAAGTATAAAGTAAATGACAAAACGAGCGGTGAAGTAAGGAACCCACTCGAGTCCTCCTGCGATTATCCCTCTAGTGTTGACCATCGTAGAGGTAGAAGTAAGCTGGATCCTCGGGGACCGGCTCTAAATCTGGCCATACAAAGCCAGAGAGGTTAGACCTCTAATAGCAAGTACCACAAGGAAGGACGATATGAAGGATTAAACCAGTACGTAAGAGGATATAATAATAGATCTCTGCTTTCTACTAGGATTCACATAACATTACGACACTTCGAACCAACCTCCCAACCAAACAAGGACGGAAGTTGGCCCGTCATGTCCTGACATTCTGATCATCTCAGTTAGGTAACAGAGTAAGTATAGTACACAAACAAATCATCTTGAACGACCAATCAACTCCTACGGCTTGCTATTGTGAGTCCCAAGTTATCCTGGGATTATGCAAATAGAGATTCCTCCGTTCTTACTATGTGCGAGCAAGGCTAGTCTATCCAGTCAATCAATTGTGCCAATCATGTAATTAGACGAGTCCCAGCGGGACGCCCGCCGTTAATATAGCATGTATAATTTAGTATATAAGCAGATACCGTTCCCTGCCCGTGTGACAGATTTACAGTATCTGTGGGAACCAGCCGACCTGTCGGGCACTACTAGTCCCAAGAGGGCTGCCATGTAAGAACTCGGGAATCCATTCTCTCCATGCCAGCATTATTTTATTTAACTTAAAGCCCCTATGTTAAGCGAAATCCCATGCCGTGGATCATGGTCATTCAAATGAGTACTTTTGTACGGGGTACGATATGCGCAACTCTACAACGATACCCGTGCGGCTATGTTGTAGGTCTTACATAGCGTAATGCAACAATCAAACTAACCACGGAATAATCATGCCTTGACCATAAAGTACACATTCTGTTTTTGTAAGATAAATTAATAACTAAATAATACATAAATAATTTGAAGCCTGCATGTGCCTGTATGCCAATATTCGGGATCGGCTAATCGATTGCAATAGTTCATTACATGAACGTGTCTCATTCATTCAATTCAATAAGACGACTAGCCAGTCTCTTAGTTCCAACTACGAACGCATGATCAATTATTAGTCAATGTCACAATCATTATCAATGGTGACAAGGCATAAAAAATCAAATAGTGTTCAGTAGGGTCGAGTCTATAACTTCTCAGAGTTAAGTTCCAGCCTTACTGGGTATCCACGGATCAATCAGGACACAAGGCGCATTCCACATAACAATCTGTATTATCAATATTAACATATCATGATTTATCAAGTTCATACAAAAAGGCGTAAGGATATAATAGAAGAATTATCATGCCATCATTAAATGAATAAGTAATAGAGCAAATAGTAACACCCAGGTTAGAAAGTCACGCCAACAAGTCTATGCTAAGGCCAACAAGTCACGCCAACAAGTCTAGCTGGAGTGAGCGTGAAAATGGTTCGTGTTGGCATGCACAGTGTGAGCGTGAAGGAAAATTCACGCACGCACGCTCATGGATGTGTGCGTGACTAAAAATACACGCACGCTCATGGATGTGTGCGTGACTAAAAATACACGTACGCTCATGAGAACGTTAGCATGACAAAAAATACATGCACGCTCATGAGAACGTTAGCGTGACTAAAAATACACGCACGCTCATGGATGTGTGCGTGACTAAAAATACACGCACGCTCATGAGAACATTAGCGTGACTAAAAATACACGCTAACATGTAGGAACATGAGCGTGACTGAAAATACACGCAGACACGTAAGAACGTGTGCGTGACTAAAAATACACGCACGCTCATGAGAACGTTAGCGTGACTAAAAAAATACGCACGCTCATGAGAACGTTAGCGTGACTAAAAATACACGCTAACATGTAGGAACATAAGCGTGACTGAAAATACACGCAGACACGTAAGAACGTGTGCGTGACTCAGCCTTCGTCCCAAGCCAGAAAATGAAGTTCCCAGCCAAAAAACACGCTAAGTTGGGAGATCAAACCCATGAACAACCGAGTATATAGCAAGTTAGATCTAGGAAAAACCAGCCACAGGAATCAAAACACTAAGTAGTAAACTCTCTCAGGATCATGAGAGAAAGAATAATGAACCATAAAAATGGTTCTCCAAGCAAGAAGCAAGATTGCACTTGCCTGTTGTGGTTGGTGGAGAGAGTGATGAGAGGAAGAAGAAGAAGTAATGGTGAAGAGAAGTAATGAGGAGAGAGAAGGAGAAGTATGCTTAAATAGGAAGGATGGTGGTAGGTGGGAGTTGTGGGCCGGGTTTGTGGGTTGGGTTCATTCGGATCCACCATGAACCCGAGAAGAACCACTAAGAACCCGAACCTAAAAGCAAGAATAACAGCAGGAAATAAAATGCAGAAAATAAAATACAGGAATAAAGTTGCAGGAAATAAAATACAGATAATTAAATTAACATAAAAATTATAGGAATTCAAACACAGGATAATACATGATAAATACTAAATAAATATACATGAATTGCACATGTATATAAAAATACGCATTCCGGGAATGGGGAGTGACATCTCTACCCACCTTAGAAAAATTCCGTCCTCGAAATTTCAAATCCAAGCTGGTAGAAATATCGGAGCTAAACTAATACAAGCAATTCTAGTGAGCAAGCAATCATTTTACCATATCAAAAGCAAGTACTATATATGTAAATTCATCAATCTACGATATCAAGTAGCTCTACCCGTAAGGCGATAAGCATGAAGAATCCGGACAATCAAGGTATACAGAAAGAGATATACCTTGCGAGTCAAACAGGTGTGGATACCGTGATCGGATATCATCCTCACGTTCCCACGTTGACTCTCCCAAGGAGTGATGACCCCAAGCAGCACGGACAAGACTAATTGTTCGGTTCTTGAGTATCTTCTCTCTTCGGTCCAAAACGGACACAGGCTGTTCCTCGTAAGACAGGTTGGTACCAACAACCAGCTCAGAATGATCGAGGTTATGGCTTGGGTCCGATACATACCTACATAATTGAGATACATGAAACACGTCATGCATCTCTCGTAACGAAGGTGGGAGGGATAAACGATATGCAACATCGCCTATCCGATAAAGGATAACAAATGGGCCCACGTACCGCGAACTCAATTTTCCGCGAACGTCAAATCTAATGACCCCATGAGTAGGTGAGATCCGCAAAAATACGTGGTCCCCAACAGAGAACTCTAACGGCCTACGTTGCTGGTCCGCCCAATGACGATGCCGGTCCTGCGCAACTCGAAGTCGCTCTCTAATTCCCTTAATCACTTCAGCCGTCTGAACAATCATTTCTGGGCCTAACATCTTCCTCTCTCCGATATCATCCCATGCAAGCAGCGACCTGCATTTCTTACCATATAGTGCTTCGAATGGCGCCATCTAGATACTGGCTTGATAACTATTGTTGTATGAGAACTCGACTAAGTGCAGGTGACTCTCCCAAGACCCTTCAAAATCTAGAGTGCAAGCTCGCAACATGTCTTCTAAAGTCTGAATCGTTCTTTCTGATTGCCCATCCGTCTGCGGATGGTAAGCCGTGCTAAATCTTAACTTGGTACCCAGACTATGATGTAAGCTCTTCCAGAAATGTGATATAAAGCGGGTATCTCGATCCGACACAATACTGACAGGGACTCCATGCTGCCTGACTATCTATTGCATATACAACTTTGCCAACTTTTCTGTAGATTGCCCTACTCTGAAAGGAAGAAAATGTGCTACCTTTGTAAGTCGGTCCACTATCACCCAAATAGCATCCTTACCACTTGGTGATCTTGGTAAACCGGTCACAAAGTCTATTGTAATATGCTCCCATTTCCATTCCGGGGTAGGAAGCGATTGCAATAACCCAGCTGGCCTCTGCTGTTCTGCCTTCACTTGCTGACATACCAAGCAACAGGAAACAAATCTAGCTATCTCCCACTTCATCCCGTTCTACCAGAAATGTTGCTTGATATCTTGGTACATCTTGGTCCCTCCAGGGTGAATAGAATACTGAGAACTGTGAGCCTCTGCCATAACTTCCTGTCTGATATCTCCACTAGGCACACATAGACGTGATCCAAACCTAAGTGTACCATCTTCATGAATTCTCATCTCCTTCCTGAGTCCTGACTCACACTCTGCCTTAAGCTTCTGAATCCTTGGATCTTGTGCCTGAACTGCCTTGATCCTGCCTACCAAGTCGGATTGAACTTGCAGACTTGTTAGAACTCCTACATCACCAGAAAGTATAACTTCGATGCCCATCTCCCAAAGGTCTTCTAAGATATGCCTCTGTGTTGTCAACATAAATGTGCCGCCTCTCCTGCTAAGAGCGTCTGCTACTACATTAGCCTTGCCTGGATGATACTGAAGCTCCACATCATAATCCTTGATCAACTCCAACCATCTTCTCTGCCTCATGCAGCTCCTTCTGAGTAAAGATGTACATCAGACTTTTATGGTCTGTGTACATTTCCACTCGGTCACCATATAAGTAATGCCTCCATAGCTTCAGAGCAAACACTACTGCCGCTAACTCCAAATTATGAGTTGGATAATTCTTCTCGTGGTCCCGAAGCTGCCCAGATGCATATGTTATCACCTTCCTATGCTGCATAAGGACACATCCAAGTCCTTTACCTGACGCATCACAATATACTGTAAAACCTTCGGGTCCAACTGGCAATGTAAGAATAGGTGCTGATATTAACTTCTGCTTCAAAGTCTCGAATGATGCCTGACATTCTGCCGACCAAACGAATGGTACATCCTTCCGGGTCAAGCGGGTCATGGGTGCTGAAAGCCTTACAAAGTCTGACACAAACCTTCTGTAATATCCTGCCAATCCTAAGAAACTCCGCACATCCGCTATGGTCTTGGGTACTGGCCATCTTTCTACTGCTTCTACCTTCTTGGGATCTACTGCTACTCCAGCTCCTGATATAATGTGACCCAAAAATGAAATATGATCCGACCAAAACTCACACTTGCTGAGCTTGGCATACAACCGATTCTCTCTCAGAACCTGTAACACTTTTCTGAGGTGGTCTTCATGCTCCTCTTCACTAGCAGAGTATACGAGTATGTCGTCAAGAAACACAACGACAAACTGGTCTAAATATGGCATAAAGATGCGATTCATCAAATCCATGAATATTGCTGGAGCATTGGTCAAACCAAACGGCATTACTAAGAATTCATAATGCCCATACTTCGACCTGAATGCTGTCTTGGGAATATCTTCCTTCCAAACCCTCACCTGATGGTATCCTGAACGAAGATCTATCTTGGAGAAAACTCTAGCTTTGCTCAACTGATCAAACAAGTCGTCGATCCTGGGTAATGGGTACTTGTTCTTCACTGTTGCCGCGTTAAGCTTCCTGTAGTCAATGCACAATCTGGATGACCCATCCTTCTTCCCTACAAGTACCACTGGTGCTGCCCACGGTGATACGCTAGCTTGGATAAACTTTTTCTCCTTAAGTTCCTCTATATGATGATATACCTTGGCCTGCTCTGAATCCGCCATTCTGTAAACCCGATCTGATATCGGTTTAGTTCCTGGTGCCAATTTTATACTGAACTCAATATCTCTAACTGGTGGTAGACCTGGAAGTTCTTCAGGAAATACGTCTAGAAATTCTTCAACTACCTTCGGAATCTTAACTTCTTCCATTGCCGTTATTACTTCCTGCTCTGGTTGAGTTGCCTCTGATCTGACTAAGGTGAATCTCTCCATGCCTGGAATATCAAAAGATACACTCCCTCTACGACAATCTATTATCGCATGACTGTCTTTCAGCCAGTCCATGCCTAAGATAACGTCAAAATTTTCAACAGAAAATTCTATCAACCGGGCGGGTAAGGAATGCCCGCAAACTACAACGCTACACGCTAGAATAACTCTACTAACTCCTACGAGCCCATTACCAGTGAGTATATTCAACCTCCCTGGCAATGCCTCGAACTCCATTCCTAGCCGTGTCGTAAATTGTGCAGATATAAATGAATGGGATGCTCCCGAATCAAACAATGCTACTGCGGGATATAAGGCGACGAGAATGTTACCTGCCACAATATCTCTCGATGCCAATGCCTCCTCCAAGGATAGAGTGAATGCTTTCCCTCGACCTCCTTGCTGGTTCCCATGCTGCGGCCTAACCTGATATTGTTGCTGGCCCCTGCCTTGATGATGCTGGGGTGGTCTATGCTGGTGTTGCTGTATCGGCGGCCCCTGCTGCCAAAACATCTGAGCCTGTGGTACTAACGGACGCTGTGCCAATGGCCTTACTGCCACCGCTGGTCCTCGATACTGGCCTGCCCCTGGTGCTGGCAGAGCAGGAAACTGCTGCCCTGGTCCTCCTGACCTCGAATTCATGGGACATGTGGTAACCCGATGGTCTGGATTTCTACATATCAGACACAGTCCATTCAATGTCCGACACACATCTCTAGTGTGCCCCATCTTCCCATAATAAGTGTATCCCACCGGGGGTTGCTGGTTCTTCCTTTGTTGCTGCTGTCTGGGTGGTGGTGCTGGTCCCCGTATCGCCACATCGTGGATACGAATGCCAGTGGATGGTGCTGTTGTTCGGGGCGCTACTCCCTCTCTTCCTTCAATCTGACTGTGGGACCTCTTCTGGCCCCCAGTCCTTACCGTAAGCCTCTGAATAGTGATCTCATGCCTTCGAGTTGCCGTCAATACTTTATCAAAAGTTTGGTAATTGTGCCCCTCTATCAATTGCAAGAGTTCAAGATGAAACCCTTGCTGAAACCTCATGGCCCTCTGGCTCTCTGTTGCTACCATCTCTGGGGTGAATCTACTCAATCTGCAGAACTCCGCTGCATAAGCATCTACAGTCTTGCCGGCCTATCTGAGGCTGATAAACTTCTGTTGTAGCTCAAACCGTGCCACAACTCCATAGTACTTGGTCTTGAATCTTGCTGTGAAGTCGTCCCAAGCCACAGGACGTCTGATGCCTACTTCCTCTGATTCCCACCAATCACGTACGAGATCCTGAAGTAACAACTTCACTAGATCCACACGTTCTTCTGCCGGTACCTTAGCTACTGTCAGAATAGCCTCCATATCCTTAAGCCATGCATCTGCTGAGATGGCATCCTCCGTGCCCTCGAAACGGCGGGGGTTGTACTTGTAAAACCTGGCTGATGCTCCTGAATCAGTCCTCACTCCTCTTTCCAAAGCCGTCTGCAATCCTTGGTTGAGCAACACATTCTACTCTTGTAGCTGAGTGTGCATGCGCTGCTGGGCCAACATCTGATGTTGCTGAGTAGCCATCATTCCTCTCATGATCTCCAGAAGGGCTGGTGTGTCCACTTGGATAGGTAGAATTGTTGGTGGTGGTAGAACATCCGGATACTGCGATCCAGCTGCTGCTTCCACTATCACTTCTGTCTGGGTAGCTTCCTGAGGTGAGACTGGCCCTTGTTGCTGACCAACCTGGTCAGATTGTCCATGTTGCTCCTGCTGTTGTCCAGCTCTGACCGATGCGGACGAAGTGCCCCTAAGAAAAGGGACAAGAGAACAATCAAACAACCGGACATGAAGGGTTAATGAAGTCAAAGGATACTGGAATGTCAAGCAAGGGTTGGGAATAACGAATCATGAGATCAAAGGAGAACATGTGTGATTGAGACATCCTATAAATCAAAACACCCCACAAGTCTGAAATCAGACCTGCATGGGCCACCACTAAAACCTTGTCACGCCCCAGAACCAGAATACTGGAGAGCGGGGGAATGACTCAGCCAGCTACATATTACGGGTAGATGAATACCGTACAATACGATCAATGCTGTCTAACCAGACGAGGGGGTACATACTACATAAAAGTCTTTCTATGGTCACTTCACATCTATTGTCTCAATCATTCAAAGCAAGAAACAGAAATAGAGAACATGTAAGATAAAGCAGTAAGGCGTCCCAAACGCTCCGTCAAAATGTTCTAGAGATCTGGCTTTACAAAACATAGCCAGATGATGAAGCAAGGTATACACAATTGTTATCAGCTGCAGCCTGACTTAGTTACAACTATGTAAAAGTAAGTACAAGACAGTCCGACTAACATGTCGGTGCCAAACAGCTAAGTATAAAGTAAATGACAAAACGAACGGTGAAGTAAGGAACCCACTCGAGTCCTCCTTCGATCATCCCTCTAGTGTTGACCATCATGGAGGTAGAAGTAAGCTGGATCCTCGGGGACCGGCTCTAAATCTGGCCATGCAAAACCAGAGAGGTTAGACCACTAATAGCAAGTACCACAAGGAATGACGATATGAAGGATTAAACCAGTACGTAAGAGAATATAATAATAGATCTCTGCTTTCCACTAGGATTCACATGACATCACGACACTTCGAACCAACCTCCCAACCAAACAAGGACAGAAGTTGGCCCGTCATGTCCTGACATTCTGATCATCTCAGTTAGGTAACAGAGTAAGTACAGTACACAAACAAATCATCTTGAACGGCCAATCAACTCCTACGACTTGCTATTGTGAGTCCCAAGTTATCCTGGGATTATGCAAATAGAGATTCCTCCGTTCTTACTATGTGCGAGCAAGGCTAGTCTATCCAGTCAATCAATTGCGCCAATCATATAATTAGATGAGTCCCAGCGGGACGCCCGCCGTTAATATAGCATGTATAATTTAGTAATATAAGCAGATACAGTTTCCTGCCCGTATGACAGATTTACAGTATCTGTGGGAACCAGCCGACCTGTCGGGCACTACTAGTCCCAAGAGGGCTGCCATGTAAGAATTCGGGAATCCATTCTCTCCATGCCACATTATTTTATTTAACTTAAAGCCCCTATGTTAAGCGAAATCCCATGCCGTGGATCATGGTCATTCAAATGAGTACTTTTGTATGTGGTACGATATGCGCAACTCTACAACGATACCCGTGCGGCTATGTTGTAGGTCTTACATAGCGTAATGCAACAATCAAACTAACTATGAAATAATCATGCATTGACCATAAAGTACACATGCTGTTTTTGTAAGATAAATTAATAACTAAATAATACATAAATTATTTGAAGCCTGCATGTGCCTGTATGCCAATATTCGGGATCGGCTAATCGATTGCAATAGTTCATTATATGAACGTGTCTCATTCATTCAATTCAATAAGACGACTAGCCAGTCTCTTAGTTCCAACTAGGAACGCATGATCAATTATTAGTCAATGTCACAATCATTATCAATGGTGACAAGGCATGAAAAATCAAATAGTGTTCAGTGGGGTCGAGTCTATAACTTCTCAGAGTTAAGTTCCAGCCTTACTGGGTATCCATGGATCAATCGGGACACAAAGCGCATTCCACATAACAATCTGTATTATCAATATTAACATATCATGATTTATCAAGTTCATGCAAAAAGGCGTAAGGATATAATAGAAGAATTATCATGCCATCATTAAATGAATAAGTTATGAGCAAATAGTAACACCCAGCTTAGAAAGTCACGCCAACAAGTCTACGCTAAGGCCAACAAGTCACGCCAACAAGTCTAGCTGGAGTGAGCATGAAAATGGTTCGTGTTAGCATGCACAGTGTGAGTGTGAAGGGAAATTCACGCACGCACGCTCATGGATGTGTGCGTGACTAAAAATACACGCACGCTCATGGATGTGTGAATGACTAAAAATACACGCACGCTCATGAGAACGTTAGCGTGACTAAAAATACACGCACGCTCATGAGAACGTTAGCGTGACTAAAAATACACGCACGCTCATGGATGTGTGCGTGACTAAAAATACACGCACGCTCATGAGAACGTTAGCGTGACTAAAAATACACGCTAACATGTAGGAACATGAGCGTGACTGAAAATACACGCAGACACGTAAGAATGTGTGCGTGACTAAAAATACAGGCACGCTCATGAGAACGTTAGCGTGACTAAAAATACACGCACCTCATGAGAACGTTAGCGTGACTAAAAATACACGCTAACATGTAGGAACATGAGCATGACTGAAAATACACGCAGACATGTAAGAACGTGTGCATGACTCAGCCTTCATCCCAAGCCAGAAAATGAAGTTCCCAGCCAGAAAACACGCTAAGTTGGAAGATCAAACCCATGAACAACCGAGTATATAGCAAGTTAGATTTAGAAAAAACCAGCCACATGAATCAAAATACTAAGTAGTAAACTCTCTCAGGATCATGAGAGGAAGAATAATGAACCATAAAAATGGTTCTCCAAGCAAGAAGCAAGATTGCACTTGCCTGCTGTGGTTGGTAGAGAGAGTGATGAGAGGAAGAAGAAGAAGTAATGGTGAAGAGAAGTAATGAGGAGAGAGAAGGAGAAGGATGCTTAAATAGGAAGGATGGTGGTAGGTGGGAGTTGTGGGCCGGGTTTCTGGGTTGGGTTCATTCGGATCCACCATGAACCCGAGAAGAACCACTAAGAACCCGAACCTAAAAGCAAGAATAACAGTAGGAAATAAAATGCAGAAAATAAAATACAGGAATAAAGTTGCAGGAAATAAAATACAGATAATTAAATTAACATAAAAATTATAGGAATTCAAACACCGGATAATACATGATAAATACTAAATAAATATACATGAAATGTACATGTATATAAAAATACGCATTCCGGGAACGGGGAGTGACACTGCACCTGTCTAAGTTTATCTGGAGTTTATAATGAGTCTTAGAAATTATTATAAACACAAGAAATGGATGGCAAAATCGAAAGCTAGGGCAGAAATAAGCCCAGGATCATTTTTGGTGGAAAATGGCATACCGACGGTATACCGGCATATACCGACGGTATACCGGTTTTTGTTCACATAAAGTTTCTGTTTACAAAACCGGCATACCGCCGGCATACCGGTCCATACCGACGGTATACCGCTTCTGAAATGTTAAAATTCCTACGGTCGGATTTCCAGCCATTAATGATCCCAACGGCTATATTTCTAGCCGTTGCAATCCCAGACCGGTATACCGCCGGTATGCCGGATCATACCGGCGGTATGCCGGTTCGTGACTGAAAAGTTGCCTTTGGCCCTTTTCAATGCTTTGGTTATAAATAGCCTTGAACCCCTTCATTCAAGGTTGATGTTTTGAGCCTAAAAATTTCTAAACCACCAAAGCCTATCCACAAACAACTCTACAAAGCTTTCATTTGCCATTCATAAATTTTGTTAGAGTTATTGAGTTGAAAAGTGAGATCTTCATCCTATTGTATAAGAAGATCAAAACCTATTGTGAAAGGTTGAAGTTGGAGAGTCTTCGTATCCAAACTCTCGGTTGAAGTTGGGGAGTCTTCGTATCCAAACTCTCGGTTGAAATCGGAGAGCCCTTCGGATTAAAGCTCTTGTGTAAGAAGTTGGCGAGTTCTTCGGATCCAAACTCGTGTGTAACTATTTGCTCAAATAGTGGATTAAAGCCGGAGAGAGTTCCGGAACTGGACTACCTCTTAGGATGATACCAGGATACATCGGGTGTCGGTATTGTGTTTGCTTCTTCTCTTGCACTTATATTTTTAAATTGCCAATTAGCTTGTGCTAAGTGCTTGATTAGTTAGCTTGACCCTATTTACCCCCCTCTAGGGTTCCTACACAGAGGTGTTTGTTCTCTTATGTAGTCAGTACAAAGAGAACAACCTCAAGTGGTCCTGTTTAATACACACAAAGTGTACTAGTGTAAACCTATAGTCAAGATTGACTAATACCAGATTACACTACAACCTTTCCAATAGATTGTCTAAGTCCATCTAGTTTGTGAACTATTTATATACTCCATAGGAAACTGATAATATGATCTTCTGTGTGACACCACACACCATATTATCTACAATACAGAATATCAGACATTTGCATTAACACTTGCAACAAATACAATATGCAAACGTTTGCCCATATGATTCTTATTAAAAATTTAAGGAAATAAGGTTACAACAAAAGTGATGCTTTTAGTATATAATCCTAACAATCTCCCACTTATACTCAAAGCATTACTTTTCAGTATACTGTTACAAATCTTCCACTTATACTTAAAGCCATGCTGCTATACATCTGACTCCCATTCCCTCAATATGACTGTCAAAAGCCTTAGCTGGTAAGCTCTTTGTAAAGGGATCAGCTAGGTTGTCGGCTGATGCTATCTTGATCACAGCAATTTTTCCTTTTTTTATGAAATCTCGTATCAGGTGGTACTTGCGCTCAATGTGTTTGCCTGTCTTATGGGCTCGTGGTTCCTTCGAGTTTGCAACTGCACCACTATTATCACAATAAAGTATAATAGATTTAGGCAAACTAGGTACCACATCCAAGTCCAACAGAAAGTTTCTGAGCAAAACTGCTTCTTTGGCTGCCTCAGAGGCTGCCACATACTCGGCTTCCATGGTGGAATCAGCAATACATTTTTGCTTGATACTTCTCCACACAATGGCTCCACCTCCCAAAGTAAACACATAACCTGAGGTTGATTTCCTGGAATCCTTATCTGACTGAAAATCTGAGTTTGTATACCCCAAGGGAACTAAACTATCTGCCTGGTAAACTAGCATATACTCTTTAGTCCTTTTCAGGTACTTCAAAATATGCTTTACGGCAGTCCAATGCTCTTGTCCTGGGTTAGATTGATATCTGCTGACCATGCCTACGGCAAAGCAGATGTCTGGTCTCGTACATAGCATTACATACATTAAGCTTCCTACTGCTGAAGCATAAGGATCTGCCTTCATGTTCACTATCTCTTTAGGTGTCCTCGGACACTGCTTCTTTGATAGAGCAATTCCATGTCTAAAAGGTAAGAACCTTTCTTAGAATTTTGCATACTAAAATGAGTATAGGAAGCTTGGGATAAGCCCAACATCCTTTTCTTGCGATCTCGTACAACTATCCCAAGGATGTGACCTACTTCTCCCAAGTCCTTCATATAAAACTGTTTGGATAACCATACCCTTACATCAGATAATACCTTCACATTGTTTCCAATGAACAAGATGTCATCCACATAAAGTACTAGGAATACCACCACGTTTCCGTCACACTTTATGTATACACATGATTCATCCTGACATTGATCAAATCCATAGGATTTTATCACCTGATCAAAACATATGTTCCAAGATCTGAAAGCTTGCTTAAGTCCATAAATGGACTTCTTGAGCTTACAAACAAGATGCTCCTGGCCCTTTTCAATGAACCCGTCTGGTTGCTTCATATAGATGTCTTCCTTAATAATTCCATTAAGAAAAGCTATCTTGACATCCATTTGCCAAATCTCATAATAGAGATGAGCTGCAATAGATAAAAGAATTCGAATAGACTTAAGAATGCCTACAGGAGAAAAGGTTTCCTCATAATCGATACCCTCTCTTTGAGTAAAACCTTTTGCTACAAGCCGAGCTTTAAAGGTTTCAACCTTACCGTCTGATCCTCTTTTTCTCTTATAGACCCACTTGCATCCAATGGCTTTTACACCAACGGATGGTTCTACACGCTCCCAGACCTGATTAGAATCCATAGATTCTATTTCAGATATTATTGCTTTTTGCCAAGACTCTGCATCTTTATCTTGGAGTGCTTCATTGTAGGTACAGGGATCAAAATCTTGTTCCTCAGGGACGAAGTCTGACGACTCTCCCAAGAACATATATCTATCAGGTTGTATCACAACCCTCCCACTACGATGAGGCACTATCGATTGTGGTGTAACATTTGTGACACGTTGTGCAGTTATTTGTGGTTCATCCTCTTGTACTGTTGGTACTGAAGTACTTGGTGTCTCACGTCTCAATTCTTCTAGAACAACTCTACTTGTGGGTTTATGGTTCATCACATAGTCTTCCTCTAAGAATCGGGCATTGGTGTTAACAATGACCTTCTGATCCTTAGGACTATAAAATAAACCTCCTTTCGTTCCTCTTGGATAGCCTACAAACAAGCGTAATTCTGTACGAGATTCCAACTTATCTGCTTTTCTATTCAGCACATGTACTGGACTACCCCAAATGCGAACATGTTTCAAACTAGGCTTACGCCCAATCCACAGCTCTTTGGGAGTAAGAGGTACTGACTTAGAAGGAACCAAGTTCAAAATATAAGCTGCAGTCTCTAAGGCATATCCCCAAAACGAATCTGAAAAATTTGAATAACTCATCATTGATCTAACCATCTCCATAAGAGTTCTATTCCTTCTTTCGGCTACACCATTTTGTTGGGGCGTTCCAGGTGCAGTCAATTGGGATACAATCCCAGCCTCTGATAAATAATCCCTAAACTCTCTAAAGAGGTACTCGCCACCACGATCTGATCGTAATGATTTGATATATTTTCCATGACGTTTCTTCGTTTCAGCCTTGTACTTTTTGAATTTCTCAAAGCACTCAGACTTACGGCACATCAAATAAATGTATCCATACCTTGAATAATTATTAATAAATGTGACAAAATATTCAAAGCCACCTCTAGCTTGGATAGTCATGGGTCCACACAAATCAGAATAAACCAATTCTAACACATCTTTGGCCCTGTACCCCTTTGCCGTAAAAGGCCTTTTGGTTATTTTACCTTCCAAGCAGGATTCACAGATTGGTAGTGCCTCCACTTCCAATGAACTCAAAGGTCCATCTTCAACCAGCCTTTGAATCCTTCTTAGGTTAATATGCCCCAATCGCAAGTGCCAAAGATATGTTTGGTTCATATAAGAAGGTTCTTTTCTCTTATTTAAGTTAGATGACATATTATTCATTTCCATAAGTTGTATTGCGGGCGAAATAGGATTAATGACATACAAATTGTCAACCAATGCACCAGAACAGATAAAATGTTTATTCTTTCTAATAACAATATTGTGATTAAAATAAACTGAATATCCATCCTTAACTAACATAGAAACAGAAACTAAATTCCTTCTAAGTGAAGGTGCATAAAGACAATCTCTCAATGTCAAAGACTTATTTCTACCAAAAGATAAAGTAACATCTCCTAATGCAACGACCGATACTTTTGTAGCATCACCCATGAACAAGCATATCTCTTCATCACTGAGCCGTCTGGTTTCCTGGAACCCCTGCAATGTATTGTAGACATGATTAGTGGCTCCTGTATTTATACACCAGGTGCCGGTAGATAACACCGCTAAACATGTTTCAACTACTAGTAAATGAGATATACCTTCTTTGTTCCCTTGTTTGAGAAGTGGACAATCAGTTTTCCAATGTCCTGACCCTTTGTACTTGAAACATTTGCCTTTCGGCTTTTTCACCGTGCCTTGAGGTCCCATGCCCTTCTTTGCTGAGTTTGCCTGTTTCTGAATGTTATTCTTCTTTTTACCGCCTTTTGGCTTAGAAGTAAAAGCCTTTTCAGAAACAAAAACATGACCACTCTGCCTAAAGCGAGATTCAGCATCCTGTAGCTCTTTTACAAGTTCTGCCAAACTATACAACCTTTTGTTCATGTTGTAATTAAGGCAGAAATTATCAAAACTTTTAGGCAGAGTTCTGAGAATGATATCGACCTTGGATTCCCCATCGATTTTAGCTCCAAGGATCTCCATCTCATTCAGATGACCCATCATCTTGAGAACATGATCCCTTACTGGTGTACCTTTAGCCATTTTTGTATTCATCAAACATTTCATAGCAAACTGCCTAGCTGCTCTACTTTGATGTCCGAAGAGTTCTTGAGGTTATACATCATGTCATAAGCTGTGGCCATGACCTGATACTGATGTTGCAGTACATTTGACATAGATGCCAGAATGTAACACCGTACCATCTCATCTGCCTTTTTCCACTTCTTATAAGCCTCTTTGACCTCTTCATCAGAGTTAGCATCAGGCTTAGGTGGGCATTCCTCAACAAGTACATATTTGTACTCTTTAGCAGTCAGAACAATGTCCAAATTACGTTTCTAGTCAATATAATTAGGTCCAGTAAGTTTGTTTTCTTTAAGAAACACCATAAGTGGACTGAAAGAACCCATTTTTGAAATCCTGAGAATCACATAAATAAAATTATGTAGGGAAAAAAAACTTTTTGAATTATCTAAATATTGATTCCCTCAAAACAATAATAAGAAATTTACCAACACCTTGAACACCATGAATTTAGCATGCCACGATAGTGTGGACGTATACAAATTCAACTTTGTTTAAGTAGATTTTTCTTATTAATTTTACTATTATGTCAATATAACTTTATGACAAATAAAATTAATATGCTGGTCTTACTCTGGTCATACAAATAATAGCAGTGACTCCGATTGAAAGGATACCATTATTTGTATCTAAGTGTATACCATTACTTAATACTAAGTCCATTACCTTGTAATGAGTTCCTTCAGATGGAGAAGTGAACACATACTAGGTAACTTTCTACAATTATCCCTAAGGAAGTTTGTACTGGTGATCCATAATTATACTCATCCGATATGGAGGAAAGCACTAAAGCCAACACGCAAGTATAATTACATCACCTACAAACCAGTAATGGAGACCATAGGATTTATACTAAATAAAAATTCTCTTCCACTTAGTTATTTAACAATGAGGGTTTTTTTACTAGTTGATATTATGTCCATGTTGTCCATTATTAATGTAGGCTTGGTTTTTCAAAAAAAACAACCACACAATAATAAACACGCATAATCAGAAAAAACAAAATAATAAAAATAAGAGAAAATATCCAACTATTATGGTCATCTTTGCTGCTCTGTCCTCAACTATCCGAATCTAAAATCTGGCGTTGTGTAGATCTACCCAATTTTTTATAGGTTTTTTGCTGTCGATTCCTTCATAAAAAATCATCTGTCTGCCTCTGGACTACTTAAAACCAGCATCTCGTTCGACGTCAGAAACAGCCACCACCGCCATCACAATTGATCAAAAATAATTAAAATTACATCAATCCTATGCCTCCCGAAGGAGTTCACACATAATCTAGATTAAAAAATTAAAATAATAAGCACGATCAACCCTCGTGATTTTAATTACATCCACAGCAACAATAACATCCACGACATGTCCGTGGTTTAAACAACACAATAAAAAAAACATGCATTGGACCATAATAGTTGGATCTAAGATGCCTACAAAACCGAGTTAGAGCAGATCTACATCTACCGACTATTACACATCGTAGGTTTTATTGGACAACATGGACGTATCAATCAATACATAGATCCAAAGTGGCTCTGATACCAATTGATGGAACTGGGGATTCCCAGGACCCTTCCTTTGGTGTACGTATTGATCGATATAATGTTAAACAGATCTAATACGTGTCCTAACCCTTCATAGACGAAAACTAGGGTTCACGAATTATACCTGCGGGGAGACAAGTAATTCCTGGCAATCTCGAGGCGAACGACCCCAAGATCTTCTGTACATATTCCTTCCTCGAGTTGGACGTCGTGTGGGCGACGATCTCCCACCTTTTCTTCTCCTTGGCAGCCCTCTCTTTCTCTCCTTACGTAAATCACGAATTTAGAGAAAATTTCAGATTTTTGATCAGTAATCTGGCGGCCAGATAATAGAGGATATATATAGGCTACGGCAGGGGCCATGAGAAGAAATTAGGGTTAGGCCTCCTAACGGATCTGGATATCCTGTGTTCAGCCCGAACACACAATCCAGGCCCATTAACAATAGCTCGGTCCACTAATGAGCTATTGTTGTACTACCTCCCTAATCCCAAATTATGTTTGTGGGCTCCTTTTATTGTATGCTCGTTTGGCTCCCCATGTTAAGATATCGTATGTCCGTCGATCAAATTAAGTTACTGACAACTATATTAATTGACATCTTTATCCTTAAGTAGTACCGCTCAACTTTATTTGTCATATAGGATATAATCTACCTGCAGGGTTTATATGACAATCCTTATGAGCTCCTTAAGAGGACATCATCAACCCGATGTATCGGGACATGGATTCCATTTATAATCAACAGCCCATCAAATATACAATGTTATTACCCAATTCATAGAGGTTGTTGATCCATAATGAATCTCACTCTTTTATGAGTCAAAGTAATGCACACTGCATATACATGTCTGTTATTATATCCAAATTAAGAGCACAAGCATCCATAATAATAGAGGTATTTGTTCTCTTATGTAGTCAGTACAAAGAGAACAACCTCAAGTAGTCTTGTTCAATACACACAAAGTATACTAGTGTAAACCTATAGTCAAGATAGACTAATACCAGATTACACTACAACCTTTCCAATAGATTGTCCAAGTCCATCTAGGTTGTGAACTATTTATATACTCCATAGGAAACTGATAATATGATCTTCTGTGTGACACCACACACCATATTATCTACAATATAGACTATCAGACATTTGCATTAACACTTGCAACAAATACAATATGCAAACATTTGCCCATATAATTCTCATTCAAAATTTAAGGAAATAAGGTTACTACAAAAGTGATGCTTTTAGTACATAACCCTAACACCCTTTTCTCTCTTGACCCTCTTGCTTTCTAAATCAATCGACGGCACAATATAATAGAAATGTTAGAATAGATGCAGTCAACACCAAGTAGATATTCTTATCTTTATATAATTGAATTAATAAATTATTGCATGATTTTTCACGGGCATGTGCTGTAAAACTGTTAGCATATGAAACAGTTGCATTTTACTTATACAACACTTGTTATAGAACTGTGTTAAAAGTAGATGGAATCGATTAACGAATGATGCAATGACGAGGCGAAACACTTTGAATTTTGGCTAAGTTTATAAGAATTCATAGGCCAAGGAACCGATTCGACCTAGGAGGGCAAGTTTATAAGAATTTATAGTTTAAATGTAGATCGAATCTATATAGACCATATTGAACAACTGAGTTAGTAGTACGGTCATTGGTGCACAAGAGAGTTAGTTTTTCAAACGGTTGCCTAGGCCAGGAACCTTTTCGACCTAGGAGAAACGGGAATAGCAGTGCTGGCCTAACCGACATGGATGATTCAGGAGCTTCCAGACATGGTTCGCTACTCTCCTTGGAAGGATCACCGTCTAACCTAACTATAGTCTATGATGGCTTGTGTAACCTCTCTTTTCCCCAGTTAATAAAATCTAGAATTTTTTTAATATCTTATTATTTTCTAATAATTTTGGAATATTTTATTAGATTTTTTTAATAATTTTATAAATTTTTATGTAGGAATGACATGCTTGTAATTATTACCAAGTAGGTTGGTGATTTAGGAAAACTATTGTATAATGCTTGGCCACATGACTTGGTGGGAACATTCTATAATCTTATTAAATAATCAGGATTATTGTTAATTAATCCAGGAATTAGTATTAATCCCATAAAATATTCCTTGGAATCTGGAATATGCTAAAGAATATTCACTGGAATATTCTCTCTAGTCCATGTGCCTAGGATTATAGGTCTTTCTTAATCCTATCTAAAATTACCCTAATTAATTATTGGCTTAATTATTCCTAACCATTCTAAGTGTTCTAATGACCGTGTCATTACCATGTCCATTCTACTAAATTTTATTTTTACATTTACAGTCTTGTTCTGACACGGACACGCCCGTGTCAACACCCACATCTACCCACATTCTGACCGTATTCGGTGTCTCCTTGACATAGGACTCACACTTCCATAAATCCTGTGTCTGGTACATACTCGAACCCTAACTACAAACCCTAACCCTAATTCTCTGAGACGCCGGCTGCCGTGTCCGACAAGTTCCTTACCGGAGCTTTTGAATCAGCCACCGACGACTCACTGTACACTGTCGTACTGTTTCCTGACTCCACTACAGAGTCTTCACCACCATCGTCGGATCCAATAGACACCGCCATGAGAAGCCACCTCATCGGAGTCACTATTGACCCGCCCTGTCCATCGCACCCTTCTCTGTCTCGAGGAGGTCATCGCAGATGCATGAGTTCATTATGTCGTCGTCCTAAGCGCCAAGCCGTCGCCTTGAGCCTTGATCCACCACCTGACCACCGGCTCGGTCGATCTTGACCGGATTTGGGTGATATGTGCCGCCAACCGCCGGATCGATCCCTCATCCAAATCGACCGAACCAAATCTCACCCCACGACCGCATCGCTGCTGGGAGCCAGTTCTGGTCCACTGGAGTTGTCTGAACTGCGCGTATACCCCCTAAAATTTTACTATCGATTTTTTTTTTTAATTTTAGTTTTAGTAGTTATACGTCGAGTACGAATACATATATAAGAAGTATTTTTATTTTTACACAAAAAGTTTTATTATTGTATTTTTATTAAAATAAATATTTTGTTTCGATATAGTATAATATAAATATTTTTATTTTGCTTAAGAATATAAAATGCGTCGCACGAGATTTCTCGAACTTTATTTTTATTTTTATTATAAAGGCTATTTTATTTGTTGTACAAGTATAAGTATTAACTTAGAAAATAATATTTTATGTAAATATACTATTTGCATGCGAGGTACATGAAAATAAATTCATGTATATTTTTTATTCTAAAAAAATATTTAAAATTATTTTTTTATTGTTTATAAAAAAATATTTTAGATTGTTTGATTAATGTTTAATTATTTATGGTGGTCTAAATTTAGAATAGATTTTATTACTTTTGATTTTAAATAGTTTTAAATTAAAGATAAGATTTATTTATTTTAAATTTAGATTTGGATTTTATTGAATTGGTTTTAAATCAATTTAAATTTAATGTTAAATTATCTAATGGAGATTTAAATAAGTCATAATCCTTATATAACTAGAATTCCTCCACCCTATTTATATGAGAGGCTTCCCATTATTTTCTTAACAAATTATTCTCCACCAAAGCCCTCCACAATTGTGTCAATGTCCAGCTTCTCCGTGTCAGCCATGACGGCCTCGGGTCTGACCCCGAGTGTTTTTCTACTATATTCAATTTTACATATACATCCACAACATCTTCTTGTCCGAGATTGTCACTCCCGTTTTTCGTTATACATATTTTCAGTATACGTCTACGGATTCCCGACCCGTATTTTGACTTGTCTAGCATGGTTTGGTCTTGGTTTAGCTTGGTTTGGTTTCGGTCAAGATGGTTCATCATGTTGAACCATCAATATAACCCAACCCCTTTCCCTCTCCTCTTTTACTTTCATTTATTTCTTCATATACTTTTCTTCTTCATTTATTTTCTTCCAAACCCTTAGGCAAGTGCAATCTTGCTTCATGAGAGATCTCAGGTTTTATTGTCCCAATGTCTTCCTTACATAGTTCTATGACTCCTTAGTACTTGGTATTTTTGGTTTTGGTGGATAAAATCTTGTAGATCTAAGTTTACTCAAAGCTTGGTTTTCTTGGGTTTTGATCTATTAAACTTCATTATTTTCATGTTTTGATTGTTCTTTGTTGTAGAGAATCTAATTTTACCCAAAATGGACCTTTGAAAACCCGGATTTTGATTTGTTTTAAGCAAGTTAGGCCACTTTTAGTTCATGGGTTCCATTAACTCATGCTCTAGACATGGAGAAGAAGAACAGTGTTGGGCGCAAAGCTCTTTTTATGCACCCACATTAGCCTTTCCTTTGGAGACATAGACTTATATATGCGCCCAAAGCAACCTACTTCCTTCAGCTTGGGCGCATGGCCATTTACATGCGCACATGGCTCTTCATCTTGGGCGCTTAGCTCTTGTTATGCGCCAATGGCTCTTCATCTTGGGTGCATGGCTCTAGAAATGTGTCCACTTAGTCATGGAAGATAGTCTCCTTGCTTCCCTTCCAGTGCACCATGTCCCTAAGCAGGTAGGCGCATGCACTCTTGGGAACATGCCCTTCCATAGTAGATGCTTCTTTGGGCGCATGCCAGTTTGTGGGCGCATGATGCTTTGGGCGCATGTTATCCCTAGCCCCCTTCCTTTTGCCATGATAATTTATGTTACTGTCTCCATGCTTGACCCTATGGTCCTTAGTGTAAGTTGTGACCTTTCAGCATGATGGGCATCTTCCATGATGGCCTCTTATAATGTATTATCTATGTTACGTATGTGCTCTGGGCTTTAAGCTCGATCTTAGCATGATATGTATACCCCTTGATAACTCCTTCGGTGGACCATCGTGGTGCTCTCTTAACCATTAAATTCTTAGCATACACGAGCACGACATGATAAACATGAACACGACATGGCAATATAGATTAACATAATAACTCTTAATAGTGGCCCGTTGAGGCGCACTCTTGACAAGCCCCTTGACATGATAACTCTAACAGCGGCCCATCGTGGCGCACTCTTAACAAGTAACAAGTAAATATGACATCTACAAGCTTGATAGTGGTCCATGGTGGCGCACTCCTGACAAGTAATCTTGACAAGTAACAAGTAACTCTCGTCTTGACATCGTGGATGATTTTTTTTATTGTGTCTGTACAAACTATATGTCCCGTCTTGCATCATGTCTAGGACATGAATTCTTGATTTCCATGGTCAGGGATTCATATTGAATCTGACTAAGTTAATGACTAGTTTGATCATATAGATCATAAAGAGAATTCCCAGTCACATGCAATCCCGTTATCTGGACGCCTCAAGTGGACTTGTAGCCTACGACGAGTAGGGCATATTTCTAGCATACTGTCATATATTGCACCACAAAGTCACATAATCAACTCTCTCAACCTACGGAAGGATAACTAGATAGTCTGTAGGGCTTGTGACTGCTGGAACATCTCATTGCATCTTGTAGTAACTAGGCTTGTAATAACCCTAGTTAGTTAAAGTATCAAGCCGAACTCATTGCTTGGCCATGATTGATGGATGGAGTCCAGTTTAGTCTTGTCTAGACAGTGCCAGTCTATGATCACTTCGGTACATTACTATTATGCTTTACTCTTGTCGATAAATGATTGGAGATTAAGCTCTATTTAGATGAAGGGTTACAACCCCGGTCCTTGTTTGGTTTACGGGTTGTAACTTGGTTACCGGAATAGTCCTTTAGTTATCTTATCGTTTAGTCTTAATTGCACTTTGATACCCTCAACTATTCCGGTTTTTCAACTTCATACCCTAAACTTTTTTACTCAACAACTTAATACCTCAACTATTTTTTTTTTCAACTTCATACCTAAAATTTTAAAAATCCTGAAAAAGCCCTTATCCCTTCCCTCTCCCCTTCTCTCCTTCCCCTCTCCCACTCCGGCCAACCCTTTCTCCCGTCCAGCCCCAGCCCCTTTCTTCCGCCTTGCCCCCCTCCGGCCACCCCCCTCTCCCGCTTCCGGCCACCCCCTCCCTCTTCCGATCGCCTCCCCCCTCCCGCTTCCGGTCGCCTCCCCCCCTCCCGCTTCCGTCCAACCTCACCCAGCCCACCCTCCCACGCTGCCGTGCCCTAGGGGGAGAGGCGGGGGCGGGTGGCCGGAGCGGGGAAGCGAAAGGGGGGAGGCGGCCGGAAGCAGGAGGGGGGGTGGCCGGAAGCGGAAAGGGGGGGGATGGGGGGTAATTTTTCAAGTTTGACCATAGTTATTTTTGTCCAAATTTTTTTCGGGTATCAACTTGTTACAAAAAAAGTTTAGGGTATCAAATTGAAAAAAGAAATAGTTGAGGGTATTAAAGTGCAATTAAGCCTATCGTTTATCACCATGTTTTCTCTGACTCATGTCTTTCATTATCATTTATGTATTATGTGTGAATATGCTAGTTTTAGTCGTTAAGTAAAGCCTCCCTTGTGACACTTGCTCTTCTGGGTTCTGACCCAGCTGGTTTTGTATGACTAGATTTTGGAGTAGCACCTGAGGATCTACCTGTCTTCTAGCCAGATGGTGAATACCAGACGTAACCCTGACAACGAGTGGGTTTTCTTCTTTTGTCCCCGCTCTATTGTAAATTATTCTTTTGAGGCGTTTAGCCGCCGAGCAAGTGTTAGCTCGTGTTGAAACATACTTTTGTCTGCCTAAGGGCTGTAACATGATTGACAAATCCTAGGGTTGATCATGTATCACTTAAACTCTTGCTAGTCTTCGCATTTTGTATGACTAGCTTCATAATCATCTGAATATGTAATGTTTGGGATGACTTACCTTGTATGTATGATGATCTAATATCTTGTATCATTTACTTGCTTGCTTGAGATTGAGACACTAGGCTTGTTCTTGACCATAAGAGACTGATGGCTTATAGATAAACCCTCATGCATCTAGACAGCCGTGACCGTATTACGAGGTGGCTTGCACTTTAATGTACATAGCTGGCTGTGTCTGTCTCCCGTCCTCCAGTATTCTGGTTCTGGGGCGTGACACGGTTTAAGTGGTGGCCCATGCAGGTATTGTAAATCAAGATGTGTGAGGGTTTTACGGAATAGATATCTCAATCAGCATTCGCCCTTGATCTCTACTCGTGTCTTCTAATCTTCCTGAATCTTGACCTGATTACATGTTTATATCCCCGATCTATCTTGGTTCTTTCTAATTGTTCCCCATGTCATTTCTTCAGTGACATAGTTTTTGGTCCTACCGATCAGCAAGGTGGAGCACCTCCAGTGAACCAACAGCAACCTGGGGACCAAGCCCAGCACTCTGGAGCGGCTTCCCGAGTCATGTATTTTGGGAACCCAGAGCCCCCGGTTCAGCCAGTCCAGCCGACAAAGCCTGATAATGGAACCCTGGTGGGACTCATCAGGGAATTGCTTACGTCACAAGATCGTCAGGGTGATGCCCTACACTAGACAGTACAAGATGCCATTGGCAGAGTTGGTTATCAAGGGAACAATGGTGCTAACAGTTTCAAGCGCCTGAACCCTCCCTTCTTTGATGGCAGTATAAACCTTCTAAATTTCTACTTTAAATTTTTTTATATAAATTGAGTATTTAAACTTTTTACTTGGTATTTGTACGTCGCATAGTCGTATTACACGTCATGTACAAATTTGTCGTAGGGAACGTCGTGTATGAGTTCACATTTTCGTATGTCTCGTCGAGTGCGAATATGTGCGAGGTACATATTTTTGTAAAACAATTTTATTAAAAATTTTATTTATATAGAAGAATTTTAGTTTTCAAAATAATATGATAAATATTTTTATTTTGTATAAAAGAGTTATTTTGTTCGTTGTTTAAAAATAAGTAGAGATTTGGAAATTTTGGGTTATATGAAATGTGTTCCAAATATTTTACAAAATTTGAAATTTATTATTAACATATTTTTGTTAATTATAAAAGCTATTTTATGATTTAATATTTAAGTAATATTCTTGATTTTTGAAATTAATTAATGCTATATTTTAATATTTATGGAAAAGATATTTAAAATTTTGTTGTATTAAATATTTGAATTATTTTGATAATTTAAATGGGGAAAAGATTTTACTTTAAATTAAAAGAAGTTTATCTAGACCGATTTGATTTGATTGCATAAATTTTAAATCAATTTAAATAAAAAGATGGAATTATCCATCGAAGTTTAAACTATTGCAAGTCCTTATCCAACTGGAAATTTTCATCTCCTATATAAGAAGAGGTACTCATCCACAAATTATTCCACAAATTCTCCACAAACCAGACGTGCATCGTGTCCGTGTCCTATTGTCATCCACTATATTTCTACTTATTACAAATACAGTGATTTCTTTTCTGCGTCCGACAACCCGGACGCCAACCCATCCCGTGTCTCGCAGGACACTTCACTCGACCTTGATTTCACATGGCCACCCCTTCTCCGTCTTCGATCAGAAACCCGACAACCACCCCGACTACTGCCATCAAAACCAACGCCACCACCATCAATATTTCCGGCAAACCCAGCCACTCCGTACAACCACCGCGTCCATCGTCGGCACCACCGCCACCCAAATCTTGCCAACACCATCACTGAAGCTAGCCCGACCACCCTTACCCGGCCATCTCCTTGGACCCACGTCCTATGGCAACTCCGGCCAAATCCCCAAACTCCATCCCGACCAAATCGTCACCACCACCACCAATCCACAAAGAAGAAGAAGGGAAGGGGAGGACCCTAACCTGACAAATTACCCGCGTCCGCCGCCGCGCAGTCCCTGACCAGCTCCTTCGAAGCCTCCTCCTGCAGTAGGCGCCCCCGATCCTCTCCGTCTGGTGACCTCGCTCCCCACCGGCGTGCTCCCTTCAATCTGGTCGACCGCCGTGCCACGCCATCGCGGTCAGCCCCCAAATCTGGCGCCCTCTCTCTCCTCTACGACAGTCGCCGACACTCGGCTGCGCCCTCCTAGAGCCACCTGACCGCCGACCACCTCCGGAGACGACCACGGCCGTCCCCACGCCTCAGCGTACCTCCGGCGTTCCTTCAGCCGTCGCCGCCACGAAGATCCTAGCCGCGACCCGCACGCGTCTTCCTCCACGCCTCCAGCGCACCCATCCGCTGCTTTCACGAGTGCCCGACTCCGCCGCTGCTATCGCCGACCTCGACGACCGCCCCCGAAAAACCCCGGTGAGTTTCCCCCTTCCCGATCTCTGCTCCCCTCTTTCTTCGTTCCTCTATCTCTCTCTCACTGCACATTTGAGGGAGAGGGTTATTAATTATCGTCATTTATATTATTAACTTATTATTATTATTATTATTATTATTATTATTATTATTATTATTATTATTTTAGTATATTGATGTTTGTTTTGTTCTCTTTTATTAATATTAATATTATTATTATTATTAAAAGATACTGACATTTTATAGTTATTAATAATGTTAATGTAGAAGAAAAATAATATGTATAAATATATTAGTAATACTTATCACTAGTTAAATTTTCTTATAAAAGTTTTATTAACCATATTTTCAAAAAGCTTGTCGATATATATATACATGTTTATATAAGCAATATTTTGCTATCTTTAGTAACTTTGCTTGATAAATAAATATAATTACTTTTCACATTATATATTGTAGATATGGTATTGGGCTTATATATATAGAAGTTTTAAGTATATCCTTGTATAAAGTGTTTTTGGATAAATATTACCTAAAAATATTAATATATAGTTTAGCTAATAAAAATCTATTTTTCAATTATTATAAATATTTTTTGAGAATAATATAAGTCTTACTCTCCGTAATTTTCCCTTTATCATCGCAAATTGTGACTAATGGCACGTTCATATTTCCTTGTGACCCTCAGACCGTTACACACCGAACATGGCTAATGGACAATCAAAACTTGCTGGATTATTGCACCACACCAGGCAGTACTCCAAGCAAGACACCTTGCCTTTATTGTTTAAATTTCTTGCTCAATATCATGCATGCTTTTTCTTATTTATTTTTTTGCAAATAAAATATTGTTCTTTCAAAATTATATGTAGATGTAAATTACTATATTTTATGCAATTGGCTTAGAGTTAAGGGACTACCATACGTTTAGAGCATCTCATAAACTGTCATGATGTGCCACAGATTGTGTGTGAGTTGTGAGTCGCATATAGTTGCGGACTTGCGTGATGACTGATCATTAGTGTGTACAGGACGTGCGTTTGGATATAACTGCCAATAGATTGTTTAGAAGACTTGGCAGTTATTAAGGCTTAAACAGTGTCGTGGAGTCGACACATGTATAGTATAATTGGAGGGCAGGGACAGCAATTAGCGTAGGAGCTACATTTATTTTTACACATATTTTGGGCCGATGGTGACATTTATGAGCACTACCTTCTGTCCGGGCCGATAGTGTCTCGTATCAGCGCTACTTGACGGCCATTCTTTATTACTTGCTTGTGTGAATCCGTTACAGTCCCTGCGTAGAACGTTGTCCTCACAGTGCATATCACATATAATGGTTAGGAACCTTTACTCATGCATACTTTTCTGTTGAGCTTATTATTCAGTTTATTGGCATAATATTATGTGTCTTGTTACGTCCCTCTGAGGACCTAGTGATCTCTCCAGGTGTGTTTCATGATTTCTTGCAGGTGCTATAGCTAAGGCCATTCCTTCCTTCGTGATGATTGCTCTTGGACTCGTCAATTGCTTCGCTCGACCAAATTATTTATTTGTACATTTCTTCTTATTTTTGTTGATAGTGGATATGTCTCCGTCCAACGTTTATACAAATGACTATTTGATCATATCATTAAACCTTCATATTATGGATGAGATTTATTTAGTTTGAGCATGGCTTTCTACATTTTACAACTTATGTATACATACTAACATCTCCTATACTCGTATGTATACAGCTGGCATGATACGTATCTAGTCCCAAATATTTTGGGACTGGGGCGTTACATGTTTTTGTAGTGGCCCATGCAGGTCAAGTTTGTCATTTCGGTTACATGACTATACCGAGCGGGCCTGCAATATAGGATTAGAATATAGGAATCTCATCCACATACTTGATCACCTTCCTTGACCTTCCTTGATTTCCATATTCCGACTCCCGTGGCTTCCCTTGATTTTTACATCTTGCTTGAACTCTTTCTACCAACACCCTATCATCTAGTGCTTAAACATGGTTAAAAAGATGACTACACTACTATATACTTATTGGTCAACCCTATGGCTAGAAGGATTATATTGACAAATAATATCCATTGAGGTTATATTTGAGTATAAAGGCATTTATTTTTCCTAGAGATATGATCTTAAGGATTAGTTAATTTCAAGTTGGGTAGTAGCATATTACCGCCTTCAAAGGATAGTTAGAATTTTATTATTACAAGGTGGTATACACAAGAGGATAGCTAGATCAGGAAAACAAATTTTTGATTTACGATTTTTTTTTTTGAAATGGTGAAATAGTTATGATTTATTAGGGATATGAAATCGATTGAGAAATAACTTAAGTTTTATATTGTGACGCATGATTTACGGTTAACTTTAAAAGTTTGGATTGTAATATTATAAAGTTTATCTCGAGATTATTTAAGGAGTTTTAATTATGATTTTTAGACAACTTGAGAAGACGAAAGTTTAGTTTGAGAGAGTTTGAGGTTTAAAATTAAGTCGTACGATTTATAAGTTTATTTAATTTCGAGTTGAAGAAATGATGGTAAAATTTTGTTTAAATATTTGAAGGATATGAAAGCAACTTTGAAGGAAAAATTTAAATTTTAAATTGTGTCATATGATCTATGATTTAAAAGGTTAATTAGATTTCAAGTTTAAACCCTTGATTATGGATATTTAAATTTTGGTAAAAAAAGATTTAATTTGAGTTACATGATTTGCGATTGATGAAACGGGCTAAGAGTTTATCTCGAGGTACATTTGAGAATTAATTTTTTTTAAAAGTGATGGCTTATTATGAAAATTTAGTTGTGCCGCATTAGATATGATGAAGGATTTTTGGAATTTATTTAAAGGAAATAAAACTTTAAGTTATGATTAAATACTTGATGGAGTATCTTTAGATTTTATTTCGAAACTGTTGAGGAATTTGAAATTTGAAATTAGATCATATATTGGTAGAGGACCAAGAAGCAAGAAAGTCACCCTAATGGGATACAAGTATTCCTCGTTAATTGCCATGATAGTTGTATATACTCGAGTGTAGTTAAGTCATCTGCCAAACTTTGTGATGATATCTCAATCTTGACTCACTCGACATTTTCTCAAATCTAGATTTTATCGTGACCTTCTAACCATTTAAAACTTGAGAAATGATTAGACTGTTCCTTGATCGTACGTCATCTAAGTGGCTATCATATCTCTAAAAACTATATTCCTAACTTATTTTACCTTGATATACTGGAAACTGAATTGTCTTTATTTCCTGCTTTAACTTGGTCATTTATTTTGTGCATTAATCATTATCCCATGAACTCTCACTTTTTATTTTAAATTCTTTTGTGCCCTTTACCGTGACTTGGATATCTGGAGCACAACACTAGACTTTTCCATCCAACAAATTTCATATGCAAGACCTAGACGAGCTCACCTTCATGTAGGTATACCACGTGCCACTCAAACACTTTTCCTTGTATTCTATTTTCATGATATGACTTTGGGTCATAAGGGACTAAACGGTAACCTTTACCATGATACCGATATATTTATCGACCATGGACCTCGACTCAATTCCTTCAAACCGATATGTGATTGTATTCTACTTAATTCCATAAATGCTTAGCCTGTGCTTATTGTTAACCCGTGCCTTTTATTTTTGCGCATTATCTTAAATTGCTTAGTGTAAAACCCCTAAATTTCTACTATTTATTTTATTTTTTATTATATATAAATTTGGTATTAATTTTTTTATTTTATTTTGTATTTGTACGTCGCATAGTTACATTGTACGTTGTGCGCGAAATTTCATTTTTCGTAATTGCTCGACGAGTGCGAATATGTGCGAGCGTACATATTTTTAGAAAAATATTTTTATAGTTTCAAAATAATATATATATATCGTACCAAAGTTACCAAGTTATTATTTTATTATTTAAATTTATAAAAAGTTTTTCATTTATAACAGTTATTAAATAAATAAAAATTCCTCGTGCAAACCTATATTTCATAAATATTTTATTAGTTTATTTTAAATAATAATGTAATTTTTGAAATTATTATTATAGTATTTTTGGAAAATATATTTTGAAAATTATTGTGGCAATTTAAATCTTGATTTGATTTTATGGATTCATTTAAATAGCTACAATAATATCTATGTTTGAAAATTGATTTATCTTATTTGATTTTAAAATAAAATAATTTAATTAAATTTAAATTGGATTTGTATTTGAATTTGGATTTGATTGATTTTAAATTAAGTTGCAAATTATCTATTTTTGGGTTTAAACTACTCCTAATCCTTATCCAACAGGGAATTCCCACATCCTATAAATAGGCAGGTACTCCTCCATAAATTTCTCACATCCAAAAAATCTCCACAACCAAAAATAAGTGCATCGTGTCCGCGACCAACATCTCATCGTGTGTGCATCGTGACTGTGTCACTATTTTTTTTCCCTTTCCACTATTTGTATTATATTTACATTCATCCTCTTCTTGGTGTCCTACAATCCCGGACCTCGTCATCGTCCTCGTGTCCAACACTTGGACACAATCCTTAAACCCAAACCCTAAACCTAGCTCGACCATCCTCGCAGCCACGCTGCCGACACAGACCCACCACGCCACTATCATGTCCAAACCACCACCAACGTAGCCGCTCCTCCCCGACACACTGCCAGCCTCGCCGCCACCAAACACATAACCCACTGTCCAAACCATCCGACCTCCTTCTTCCACACGACTACGTCACCATCACCGACACCACTATCACAGCCTTTCCGAGCTACCACCCTTGCCCATCGGCCGAACTTCCCTCCGACCATCTCCCGATAACAGCAGTACCATCACCACCACTACCATCGCCATCGGCCACCGTCAAAACCCACAACACCACCGCCACCACAGCCGGCCACCCCTGCCGTGGCCGGCATATCCAATCCAAACTCCGGTCACCAAAACCACCACCGCCACCACTTTTGCCGGCGCCCACTCGCCGGAACACAAGAAAACCAAAAACCCTAAAAATTTAACCCCCACCAACACCCTTACCTTTGCCGGAGCCGGAGCACGCCTGCCGCCGCGCCTCTCCGTGAGTTGGCCGCGCACCGCCGTGTCACCAGATCCGGCCAGGCCGTCCAGCCGTGCGCGCCCCCTTCTCCTCCAGCGCCTGACCAACCGCCTCTCCTCTCTGACGTTCGCCACCGAGCCACCGCCTTAGACCGCAATCGACCACCGTGCCTCCGCTCGCCGTTACCCCTCTTCCTCCTTGATCTCCCCTTCCCGAGCAACCCTCCACCGCCGCCATTGCGCCATCCGCGAGCGCCGACCGCCGCGCCGCGCCACCGCCGATAAACCCCTTCTTTCCCTCTCCGATCTCCTTCCCCCGCTCCTCTTGCTCCTCTCCAGTGCTCTCTCGCTCCTCTCTCCGGCTCGACCTCCCCACTTTTTCTCTCTTCCCGACTTTCTCTCTTCCTCTCAGCCTCTCTCTCTCTCTCTCTCTCATTTTCCCTTTCTTTTCCTTTGGTCTGAGCAGCAGAGCAGTCAGTGCTGCTGCACTATATTCTCTTTTTTATTATTTTTTATTTTTGTTGTTGTTTGTTTGTTTGTGTTGTTTATTTTTTTGGGTGTTTTGTTTTTTTATTTTTATTTTATTGTTTGTTTGTTCGAAATTCCCATATTTCTTTTCTCCTGGTATTAGTTATTGCTTTAGAAATTATCATCTATTATTACTTACTATTATTATTATTATTATTATTAATTATTATTATTATTATTTTATTGATACTATCATTAGTATATGGTCATCTTAATTTGTAAATTTTATTTTGGGGCAAATTATTATATAATCTCTAAAATTTGCTAGTAACAAATTAGAGTATTTGCTTGGGTTATTTTTTTTTCTAAATTTGGAAATAGAAACCCTAAACATATTATTTCAAATTATATAAAAATATAGGTTCCTACTAAAAGTTTATTTTAAAGTTAGCCTAAAAACGATTTTTATTTTATTTATTTTTCTTAGTATTTATGTAAAAACATATTTCAACTAATAAAATATATTTTCAAGTATTTATCAAAGATTTATTTTTACTAGTAAGTATGGTTTTTAAGAATTATTAGTATTTTCTAGAAATTGTAAATATATATAATTTATCATTTTTTCCTTTGATTTATCTCCTGTCCATGATCAATTCCACTTTTCTATTCCCTCACCAATTCTGTACCACCTCCTATCGTTCCTAACTAATTTGACCTTTCTGGACCCAATGGAACTGTTCGTGCCACTATCCGAGGTCACCTTGCTTAGTTCTTGCACCAAAGTCGCAGTTCGTACCATATTGATCATTGTAGCACACCAGGCGTACTACCAGGCAAGATACCTTGCCATTTGCTGTTTATTTATTTTAGCTCATATTTCATGTATTATTCATTATTTTATTATTGCAAAATAAACTGTGATACATGGCATAACCTGTTAGAACTTACTGTTCAGTTATATTTCCTGCTATGTATTATTTTTCTTACACATTAAACCTAGATTTAGGGGACCACCTTTGTGTGTTGCATTCATTGGCCTTGACACGTTGTACCACGAAGTTGTGTGTCGTATGTAGAATACAGACATGCGTGACTGGCTGGCCACCGGTACGTATAAGCCGTGCGATAGGAATAACTGCTAATAGAGGTTGCATGCTTAGTTTGACTTAGCGATTAATAGTGGTTTTGTGTTGTGGATACAACATAGTAGACATTGGGCGGGGTGGACAATTCCTTAGCGTATGGGCTTCGATACACTTTTCCTTGTGATCCGGAAGCTCCGCTGGAGATACGGGGTTGATGACCCAGGATTACTGACGGCCACTGGCATTCTGCGGAACGTCATGCTCTTAATGATTGGGCCTCTGGTGCCCCAAGGAAAGACTGCGCCAATCCTATTTAGCCAGGTCCCATACGTAGGAAGGATTGTTCTTAACTACATTTTACTTAGAACGGTTAGGCACCCTTATCCGTTTGGTATGAGTACTCTTGGTTTGGGTACTTGTATCTGACCGTTGCTTGGAACATTAACTTGTCGCGGATTAGTTCGTCACATCTTGTCCTTGTTTGGTTGTAGATGTGGCTTACTACTCCGATGAGAAGGTATTGAACCTTGTCGGGCTCCGGATACCATATTGGGTTCATAGCATGGAAAGATACGTCATCGTGAATTAGTTTACCATCTTCTATCCATGTTTGGTTGGGGGGATGGTACGCTAGTTCAATAGGTGTGTATTGGACCATGTTATAATTCAATTGACTTATTTATTTGAGCAATATTTATTCAGTTTATATGGCATGATATTGTGTCTTGTTACGTCCCTCTGAGGACCTGGTTATCTCTCCAGGTGTGTGCTATTGTCTTTCGCAGGTGCTCTAGCTCTAGTCGTGACCATCTTCATTTGTAACACCCACATTTCTGAAATTAGGAAAATTTTGAAGTTTTGTATTTATAATCATTTATTAAGGATAATTTATGCATGTTATGATTTTAGATAATTTTTGGCTAGTGTAAAACTATTTAATTTGTTGATTTGTGAATTGGGGGTTAAACAAGGGAAACCCTAGTTATTCCTTAACCTAGAAGTTTACCATGACCACGTGAGCCTAGCCATAGGCTTAGAACATCAAATTAGTGATTTTAGCCAAAAAGGTTATTTTGGTAATTTACTAGATTTTATTTGAAATTATGTGTTTTTAATATTATTTAATTATTGTTAGTACCATGATTAGTCCCTAACCTAGTTTACCCTAATCTAGAGGTTAGCTACTAACCTAGAAGCTTGAGGATAGATATTTAGTCATTGGTCAAAGTAGTGTAAATATCTAGATATTTACATAATAGATCTTTTCCTTAAAACCCTCAAAAAAATCTCAACTTTGGCACCAAAGTCCTTGCCTTCACCATGAAGGAAGGCCAAGGACACCCCCCTTGCCATGGCCGGCCAAGGGTACCCCCTACGTTACCCCCTTCCTATATAACCCCATCACATTCATTCATGATCAATTTACATGAATTTAAAACCTAAAAAATTCCTTTTTTATCAAACCTTCATAACTTCCTCAAATTTGAACCAAATCACTCCTAGTCTTTTGCATTGGGTTCCTACAACCTAGAGGGTGCAAGGGGAGGCTAGCAAGCTGGACACAAGGACTTGGACACCAACAAGTGAAGAGGACACACCACCCCTCCTTTTCTTAAAAAACTTGAGTTTTCACTCAATAGGTAAATACCCATAAACTTAGTTAACATTCTGTTTTTTCTTCATAAATTCATGCATATAGGTATACCCTAGCTGTGGGACAAGTTTGGTGAAATCTTGGGTTGATTTGGTGTCCGTATCGGACACGTATCCTAGGAAGAAAAACCATGTTTGATGAAATGCCCCAAAGGTTTTGATTTTGTTAAAATGTAGAATTAATTACATACTCACGTAGCCCTAGACTTATTGTTTACATCTACACTTGACTGAGCACGACACTGTATCGATTTTATGTCAAAAATTGATACGGACACACTGTGACAGTGAACGCACAATGCCCTGCTACCACACTGTTCGTGCACACTGCACAGGGCACTTCGACACGCCAAAATTGGTGTGGACACGGGGGCAGTGTCTGCGCACACTTCCGCAAAATTTCATGATACCTCGTGTCGTATCGAGGGCACGAGGACACGTGCACTAGTCGTGCACTGACAGTGCACGCACGCACGGAGCCGACTTCGCGTCCGTCGTGTCGTACGGACACGACTCTTGGACACCTTGTGTTTGCACGAGTGTGTAGCCCAACATGTGGGCTACACGTGGACATGACCACGAGGTCCTACGTGGCTCGTGTCGTGTCTACGAGAAACTTGCATCGCTGCACGATGCTGCACATAGCAGCGTATATTAGTCGAGTTTTCTCGACTGATACGGTGTTCGTACCGTATCCTGAGGACACGTGGACATTGTGCAGGCTACCCTACCCCTAGACTAACCCTAGGCGAACCTAGGGACACGAGCACGAGACTCCTAGACACGCGTGTCGTGTCCTAGAGCTAGGTGCACGCGTGCACGACGCGGTGATAGTTCACTGTGTCAGTGTTTACCCATTTCGGGTTTGAGAGTGGTTGACACTTCGAATCATGTCATGGTGTCGTGTCAGACACTTAGGACACTAGAGGACACCTAGGGCTAGTGTTACCAACCTTGGGTTTCGAGCCTTAGCTCGGTTTGGGTCGGGTCTTGGGTTGACCTACTTTCCTATGAATAGTGATACCTGGGTTCTTAAATTTGGTACTTCTGAGTTTCAAAATGAATTTCTAACTAAAATTGTGTAATACATATGCGTATTTCTGTGTGTATATATATTGTATATATATGTATATATGTGTTTAGGTGTGTGTCTTAGGGTGTATACATGGGTATATACGTGTGTATATACATAGGTATATATATATATATATATATATATATATATATATATAAATATATATATATATATATATATATATATATATATATATATATATATATATATATATATATATATATATGTATTTGTGTGTGCGTGTGTGTTTGATTTCTGGGTTCCAGAAATCTGGGAACACCCCCCTCTCACTGTTAAACACACACACACACACACACACACCATGCCCCCTAGTATCAGTATCACTCTCTCTCTCTCTCTAATTCACTCTCTCTCATTATTTCCCTCTCTCACTATCTATATATGTTATTATATATATGTGTCATTATATATATGTGTGTGTGATTTTGAATTATATATAGTGTATATCTATATATATAGATATGTATATATATGTGACTTTCTAGATATAGGTTTATATGGAAACCTATATGAAATTAGCCTATGGTCTAAGTTACTACCCGATGGCCATTAGGGGCTAACTCTAATTGACCTAATGACCCATGACCTAACTAGTTGTCCCTTATTTGACTAGAGTTGACCAAAGTCAACCTTAGGTCAAACTTGACCTAGTTGACCTAGATTGAACTTGAATTAACCTAGAATGACTAGTTTGACTAAACCCTAACTAGTCTGACCATGTTTGACCTAACTTTGACTAGTTTGACCTAGTTGACTTTTAGAGTTGACCAGAGTTGACCAAGAGTTGACTTTTGACCAGATTGACCTAGAATCATGTAGTATGCATAGAAAACTTCATTTTTACTATTTAGAATACATTGTGACTTGTGTTGCTCTGATCAGGAGCCAGACACCTCTCCTCAGATAGCATATTCTCTACAGACATTCATACATCAGGCGAGTATATTCTCTGACCGTTTCATACTTTTTCAGGATTTACTTTCTCGCTCTAGATTACTTTACTTGATGCTATCACGTTGGTAACACGGATTGGTACTATATGGATCTTTACATGAGATGTTATCCCCCTCGGGAGCATCGGGTAATTCATGTTAAATGTGTTTCACTGTCATCATGTACTCCTATGCTTCCATCATGCATGTGCACTCATATTATCATGTACTCTCATGATTCACTGAGCCCTCATGTATAACTTCACGTATACTCATTTATGAGCCTCTTGTGAAGTAATGTATAATAACGTAACTTGTCTAGATCCTTGTGTATTGATTGGGGAAACGGGGGAGTAGAAGTAGACATGTGAATAATTCCAAAGTAGTATAATCATGTATAAACTCAGTAGTGTAATCATGTATAAATTCTAGCCATTCACATGCCTATCTTGTACTCTACATCACTAGCCACTAACAGTTCTCTATATACAATAGATATTTCCTTTACAGCTATTTCTTTTACAGCGTATATTCCTTCAGCACTTCCTGTATTTTACTCTATTGCTTGTATCGTATTTCCTAACCTGATTTGAACTGTGTGAGATGTATTGTGCTCGTTCCTGTCGTGACTGGACCTGTTGAAAATATTACAGAGGACGAGGATGAGGCATGGGTGACTACGTATTATGGAGCAGGACTAGATGACACTTGTGTTGAGGACCCTCAGCAGGATCCACCTGCAGCTGAGGATGTTGCCCCAGTAGTCTAGGCTAGCTTAGCTAGACAGTCATTTTCTACATTATTATTTTGTCTCACATTCTGAGTTGTATTTTGAGATGTTGAGATGTATAGACCCTTAGACTTATTTGTATTTTGGGTTGACATTCTGGATGTTATGTATCCTAGACACTTAGACTTATTTCATCTATGCTACTGTTCCCTTTGAGTTACTATCTATCTATCTATCTGTCTTTCATTCTTCTACCTTAGATGTGATTGAGACTGTATATTGTTATGTCACCTCCATTCGCAGAGTATAAACTGTACAGGTACCTTTATATTGTTAGATGATTGACCTAGGACAGCGTTCTACCACCGACACTGCGGCGTAGGCTGGACGTACCCACGTCTCGTGCCCTTACTCTAGGATGCGGGTCGTGACACGTTTTTAGTGGTGGCCCATACAGGTCCCATTTATGTGGTGGTATTCGAACTAGAGTATCGCCACAGCCTGCAGTAGAAAATATGATGTAGTTTCGAGGTACTCAATCACATTAGGAAAAACTCTTATCTAAATCCTGCTATCTAAATTCTTGCTGATATTGTCTTTCTTTTGAAAGTAAACTGTCCCCTTTGACTATATCGTTTCTTTCCGTATTGATTTTTTTGTTGATCTGTCTTCAGGATGGTGGAGACACGATCGCAGCGTCTCGGTCCAGGTGACACCACTGAGAGGTCTGCCACCTCTCGTCCAGCTCACCAGGACCGGGGACCACAGCTCCCCTTACTCCAGTTCATGTGGGAGCTTCTGCCACATTTGGGGGTGTACCTCTATCTATTCGGGGGACCATCCCAGCTACCCCAGACATGCCTCCCCGCAGTTTCGTAAGCCACAGTTTCAAAAGCACCAGCCGCAGTTCCATCCGCCGATGCCATCTGGATTAGTG